>CABFWB010001969.1:0-108697 GCA_902151455.1 Timema bartmani
CGGTTCGCGGCTGACTTCACGAGATTCACGAGCGCAAATATCACAAAGACGATTCAAAATAACGCAGCGATGAAGGCTGCACGATGATTCGAAAAAAAGGTGCCGGATTTATTTATATCCGTAACTTAGGATCTCTGGAACCACTTAACCAATTGTGGTGAGGTTTTCACTTTTGTACTGAACCAATATCCAGGCAGGTTTTAGCATGATTTGTGTATAATCAGGTGTTTCGGTGTGAGTCCCAGTGAAAAGGCCAGCCGATTGCTTGTATACATTTAAGGAACCACACAATTACTGTGGTGTAGTTTTTATTATTCTGTAAAGTATTTATCCAAGCATTTTTTAGAATAGTAATTATAATTGGGTGTTTTGGTGTGAGTCCTGGTAAAGTGTCAGCCGGATATTTGTATATATTTAGGGAATCACTTAAACGGTTGCGTTGTAGTTTTTTTTTGGTAGAATGTTTATCCAAGCAAGTTTTAGAATGATTTAATCATGTTTTGTGTTGTGAGTCTCGGTGATGGACCAGCGGGATATTTGTGAACAACTGATTCTGTAGTTAATTATATTCTGTAGAATATCAAATTATAACATGATAGACTAGGTTTTAGGGTTCAAGTCCCTGTTAAAGTTTCGGATGGATGTTGTGTGTACTCTATCTAGGATATTTATAACCACATAAGTGATTGCAATGCAGTTTTTTTTAACTCGGCCTACGTAGTTTTTATATCCAGGCAGGTTTTAACATTAGTCTAATCAGGTGTTTTGCTGTTAGTCCCTGGAAATACTGACATGCCTAGCTATAAGGGATTTTGTGTGTCAGCCAGAAAATGAAATTCCGTTTTTCCGCGAAGAGGGTAATATAGTTCGGAGTGAACTTTAGGAGAATATTTATATGTAAAATAATATTGCCTATTTCAACCACCTTTACTACTAATTACTCGGGGATAGTGATGAAAAAGATACAAATTAAATATGATGTGACCACATTTTCTTGGAGGGAAGTTGGGAAACAATTTAGGAAAACGTGTCTCAATGTACCCGGCCAGGACTAGAACCCTGTTTCATCCATCACTAAAAATGGACCATATGAGAAAAATTTTGTCCGAATGACTACCAATGTAGTAAAATATAAATTATTTATTGTATTTCCTAGAATATTTATTTTACTTTGTAATTCTGTTTAACATAAGATATTAAATATTTTATTTTGTGAGTGTGTCAAGCAGTTATCACACTGGTCTATAATCTATTTTTAATTTGAGGCTTTCTTTTTTAAGTTCAATCAATAATGTTTTTATTACAATGATATTATCAACAACTCACAGACCCATCACGGTGGCGTAGTTAGCTAACGCGTTAGTTTCCTGTTTAGCTCGATTGATCTGGACGGGGAGATCGAGGTTCTAATAACGCTCGGGTGAACTAGGGTAGTTTTCCTAAATGGTTTTCCCATTCTCCCTCCACGCAAATGCGGGTTCATTTCCTCTAACTTCAACCTTTCTCATTACTAGCCAATTAGAGTAATTATTACTTAAGCGTATTACCAGAACGGGTATTAAGACGAGGTGCTAAAAAAAATTAAAAAACCAACCCTCAATAATAATTGTTTAAATACTCTTTCCTTGTCCTATTGATTTAAGATTGACTATATGAAGGTTATCTGAGAAACAGTGAAGTTTACCTGGCACTCAAACATATTAGTAAATAGCTCGTTCTGTGTGTGCTTGCTGGCCGTGAATGTCCGCGTATAGCGTATAATAGTTAAATGGCGCTGGTCTAAAAGGAAGGTTGGATCACATTATTCACTTTATCAAGTAAAGCACTAGAAAAATACTAACAGTTTCTAATGCAGTTAACATTCATACATCTTCTAAACATTTATGTTTTGCATTAAACCAACAGTTATTACTCCTTCCAAGCTAATTTCAAAAACAAATAAATGATGTATTTTGTAGTCTGCACCACTACTTATATGTTAAAATCTCATCCTCCTCAAATAATGATTGGTTGCCTTATTATTATTATTATTATTATTATTAGTATAGTAAATGCTTTCTAAGCCAAGAATCCTACAAGAGCAGGATTTAGAGAATTATTTAATATTAGGATAGCGCGACAGCTTAGCTCAATCGATAGCATGTTCATCTACTGAACTAAGAACCCCGGGTTCGATTTCTGATATCGTGAAACTTTAATTTTTTAGTAAAACATTTGTTTCCCCTTCCAAACTGAAGAGCTAATGGACGGGGATGTTGTGTATTTTCAAGTTTTAAGATAGTATCAAAGTATTGTGCTGATTTTATCATTCGGTTCAGAAAGTGCACGCCAGATACCTCAAATACATTTATAAAATGAAACCTTAGGATGCCACGCGTCTCTCTAAGTGAGATCAATTATTATTTCTTGAAGAAAATTAGAAAAGTAAGGTGTACTCATGTATATTAAATATAACTTTAGTTTTATCTAGGAACCAATATAGTTAGTAAACAAACTTTCATAAATATCTCTATGGCTTAATAATATGCGTTGTTTGGCTGGTTATCATTCTTTACGCATCTTTAATGTATGTATTATTAAGGATCAAGTGTGCACTTGGTGCAGGTTATTTGGATTTAATACCTAGGCTCACCATCCTCTTCTCGTTTATACGGTCCTGCTACGTCAAATGTTGTCGGCAGGCGGCATTCCTGAGTAAAAGTACTGAGTGATAATAATATAGAAATATTTCGAAAAGTATTATTTGCATAAAAATAAAATCATTTTTACTGTTAAAAAATATGTTTTTAAATATTTCTTTTTTTTCAGTGTTTTCCCAACATTTTTAAAATTCCGTTTATGAGACTTTTTTTTAAAAAAATTATAATATATGTATACTATTATATTAAAATATTTTTTATGAACTATATTTGATACCCTCACGGTAAAATCTTTTCAAAAGTAGCCGCATAATTGGGTAAAAATAATAATAATAAAACGTAAACTTACTTTTAATGAATCCCAAATTCCGTTATTTGTCTTTTTTCAAAATTGTTACAACCCATTCCATGTGGGCAAGCTAGCACTTAAATGCAACCCAAGCTTTGGCTTTATACGTATAACCATTCAAAGGTTGAGATCTGTGTAGGACTGAAAAAATAAATATAACGTGATTCTTTCATCAGGGTTCCATTCTTGGTACGGAACCCAAAAAATTAGTTGTGACTGAGTGTAACCTACGTGTGTTTATTTTTTTAATTCTATCATAATTTGTATAGTAATATTATTATAGTTTAATAACAATTGTATACCAACAATGTTTTATTCTCTTATAGGTTGTATTTATGTCGTTGATGATTATTTTAAACTCATTTGTAATAATAACAGCTAAAAAAAGTAGACTACACGTTGCTATGAAGAATTAGTAGTAACTTAAACCATTAACTTTCGTTCACATTCTTATTTAATCAGATACATATTCGATACAATTTAACATGGATAGGCTTACAATTAGTTAAAATAATAATAATATAACAAATAAGTTATAATAATTATGATTGTGACAAAAAAATTTACAAAAATATTCCGAAACATTTTATTTGTACAGATTGACCGCTTGGATCCTAACTATTAGTTAAAACCCAGCCGAGATCGATTAATTTTTCTTGAGCGTTAAAAATACGTAGCACAACTTCATTCGGAGGGGAAGTAAAGCCGTCCGGCCCTAGTCGATTGCGGCATTTAAAAGAACCCTGAAAGTTGTGTGAAAATACCTTTCCTGGCAGAATTGGAAGGCCCTCTCGCTATCGATCATAGAAATTCTCGTTTGCTTATATAATCAATAGGTGCATAAAATTCTTGTTAATTACCTCAAATAAATAAAATAAATAGACGTTTAGTTATAAATTACCTATAGGCTAAGGCTCTCTCACACTGAAGTAATAACCATAAATAATTTTTTTTGTTAGCAAGTAATAATTTATCAAAGAATAAACGTTTCTTTGCTTTGCGCCTTATTTATCGTCTGGGCGTTACACATTACTATAATGGTGTAGTCAGGAGTAATGTAGCACTACTAGGAAACTTACCCGCACGTGATTAGGTTAGATTTGATTATAGTGGGAAATTATTTAATAAAAACCTCCTTTAGTACACTAGACCTGGATTCACCCTGCAGCCCAGGGCTCTAGGTCTTGAAACGTTTAAGCTGTAAAAATAGGTGATGTCAGACTAGTAACTAGCCAGGCTGTTCTCCCCAGTCAAACACCTTGATAGACATTGTCTGTCAAGTAGGGCAGATATGACCAATACACGACCCTAATGGTACGCAAAGTCATTTTAAGTTCCAAACTTAAGGTTAGCGTAGATTAAATAAAATAAAGTCTATTACATCAGAAAACAAATATATCGGTTATTTCGTTCAACTTCACTTGTTGCTAAAATCTGAATAACTTTGTTCATTCCCTATTTCTATCTCTAAATAGGCCTATATTTTTACTGTCTACGATGTGGAAAGAGGGCAATAGTCAGGTAAGGTTTGAGGTTTTGGGCTATAGCTACACGCACAATGCCAACAACGTAGAATGTAGATAATGGTATCACAGAAAATAATGTTGGCTACCCCTGGACCCCTAATTTTGAAATTTGCAGAAAAAAAACACAAAAAACTCGCTACTCATGATCTCGCAAATCGCAGGCTGTACCAAAACAGTGCTAATTTTGAAGGGTTGCTAATCTCGCGCGAGTCTGTGTGGCATTTTTTAGCTTGCGAATGAGTTTTCAATCTGACAACACTGTAAAAACTTGACGTATCAAAGGATTAAAGCGAAGCGATACCACAATCCACCATTCTGCCAGATACATAACTGAAAGTAAACACAATTATTGTATTTAGTGCGTCATGTAATTCGATTTGTTTGGTTTTATTAAGTAACCATCTTCCATTTGATTGCATCTAAGTTTACTGTCTCAAAATTTCTTGGGTTATTTAAGTATGAGTTAAACGTTCACAATATTTCATATGTTCTTTAGTTCACTTGGTAGCGTGCTTGTCTGAAGCTCAGGAGGTCAGTAGATCAATTCCAACTAGAATACAGTGTTTTAATTTTATTTCGGAATAAAAAATCACTTGTTAATAATTTGAATTCAGTAAAACATTATTTTATATTCGCAACTATTTTTAAAACATAAATATGCACTAAATGTTTTTACTATGCGATTGATAATTATCTTGCTTAGCCTTATTTTTAAATGTGTACATTTTTATTTCATAAATTCATAATTTAATTTTTAAATAAACATCTACATACTAAATTTCAAAATTAATGTACTGATTTTAATTTACTACCTTGTTAAATTATTTTTAAATAAGAATTTTGTGGTATTTCACGTATGCTCAAATACCTTATATACTTCTAAACAAATTTTAAAACAAATGATATGCTGAGTAATATAATAATTTAAAATGAAAGGTTTTTCAGTCTGATAAATAAAGAAAAAAGTTTGAACTCTCAGGATTTGAACACCCGAATTGTAGATCATGAAGATGGCACGTTACCACCTCAGCAAAACTGACGGATAGAAAAATTGAACAAAAATTAAGAAATATTTTATAATTTCACACAAACAAATGTTTTTATTGAATTATTGAACAAAGTGTCCAAATCAATCTTATATTTTAATTATGTAAAGATATTTTTTACAATAGTAGGATTATTTCAACAAAATCACTCTCAGAAGGTTTCAACCGAAGAGGGGGGTGGCGTCCAAATCGAACGGGTGATGAGACGCAATGGTGAAAAAACTAATAAAAAATTGGCCTAAGATCGAATGCCTGAAACACAACATCCAACAGTAGTTCATGGAATGTTACAAGGCAAACCTATCGATAAAAATATGTTACATCCAACTCAAGTTCAAACATGATTTCCTAAACCTCTCCCTGGAATCGTATCCAAGAATGATAAATAATTAGTAAGGACCTTATAGTAAAGTTAGACTCGCAAAGATAACTAAATAACAGCCGTAAATTCACACAACGTGGTGAAAATATGTTTATTTGGAGAAATTATTCATAATATTCACTTTAATCCCTTATTTTAATAAGTCAATATTCAAACTACGCTGACACATTTTCTCAATTAGAGAATAAAATAATATGTTTAAGTCATGTAAAAACGTGATTTGCAAGGAAAGTAGAAGAAATATACAAAAACTGACGATGAGAGAATGGTGTCAGATATAAACCAGGATAAAGTTAATTTTCATTAATAAACCCTGTTGGCCTGGCGGTCTATGGGTAAAGGTGTCGGACTTCTGTGCTAGGGGTCCGGGTTTCAATCCTCGGTTGCCAAACCCATTCTTCACCTCTGACAAGATGTGTATTAATCATAACTTATGCATGTTTGGAGTGCCAGGCCTCCATTGTGGTTCGGATTCCACGTTAAACTGTAGGTCCTCCATTTCATCTCACAATCACCCTACCACTACAACATTAGCGTAAGTGCGTATAACCCGAACGGGTAGTAAGACGTGATGCTAATAATAGTAATAATGTTGATATATAAACAATTATTTTCAAAATAATGATGTATATTATGTGCGTAATTTTTAACACAAGACTCGAACCTTGTCCTCTACGCCATGACTAACTGGAATACACAGGATGAGAAACCATTTAAGAAATACCACCTAATTAAACCCAATCAGGATTCTAGCCCTGACTTCTTTGTCACAGGTAAAACGGACTATATTAACTTGACATCCAAGCCGTGTTATTCCTCACTCTTCTTCATATAAGTTCCTCCCCTATCGCCACTCCTTATTTCCACCCTCTCAGAAAATGCTCTTGTCTAATACCTCCTTGTCTCTGGAAGCCTAGCCTGTAACATCCAATTCCAATTGGAAACATTCCAAACTAACAACCCCTCATGGCTAGATAGGACAATGGTTATAGTGTGTTTGGTGAATGCAGGTCAGCCTGTTAAACCACTGAGCAAGATTGTTCACTGTACTCATTTAACGGCATCGACCAATAAGCACTGACTCGAAGGCCAAACAAAACAAACTAAAGAAATATCATTTAATAAGAAGACTTTTACGTATAACAACATTCAGCAGCTTCGGTGGTCACATGTCCCACGACGCTACTCTCACAATATACTAGACTGACAATGACGGGGAGATCCAAGTTAGATCCCGATCGGATTCACTGAGAGGTATTTTACCTAAATGGTTTTCAACTCTCCCTCCACGCAAATGTGGGCAGACTTCTTGTAAATTGAGCGTTCCTCAGCATTAACACATTAAAGTAAATAGTATATGGGCATAAAACCCGAATGGATGCTGTGTGGCGCTAATATATATATTTATATATATATATATATATATATATATATGTGTGTGTGTGTATGTTTGTGCGTGTGTGTGTGTGTGTGTGCGCGCGCGTGTGTTATTTGATTCTGAAACTACATTATGTGGAATTATCTAAACTTACATAAAACTATATTACTACCTTAAAACAAAGGAATAAGCACATTTAAAGTGTTCTATGCCACAGTAATGAGCCAAAAACTATTTTAAAATGTTTAAACGTAAAATTAAAAATAATTATACGGCTTAAAGTAACCAATTTAGGGTGAAGAGCCCTACCTATAATTTAATGTAGGCCTACATGAATAAATCCTTTCATCTTTACTAATAGAAGTAGTATATGGGTGGTGATTAAAATTTACTAGTAAATTGTTCCCACCTCCTTGGTATCAAACCTGTCCTTGAGCTTATGAACACAATGTTGCCCACTACATTGAAATGTATGGAATTGGGAAAATTGATATTGAGGATTAAGATATGCTTATACAGACCAGCCAAATTGAGCCAACCTTTGAGCTAAATAAAGACACACTTCTGTTTTATAATATAACTAATATATAAACTCAAACAATCGATTAGTTGCATAAACGAATCATATTACACGTGTTTAAACATCATGTCATTCTAGTCCAGTTTGTCGATGATGGGGAAGTTAGGACTAGAATCTCAACCGAGCCTATTGAGGGTGTTTATTCATGAATTGTTTCGAACCTGTCCTCCATGTAAATATGGATACATCCACATTCAACTCAACCTCCTTTACCATAACTCACTAGCGTATTAATATGTGTATAGCCCAGGTGGATAGTAAGATGCGGTTGTTAATTTTGTTTGATATATAATTATATTTTAAAATATTTTCTCGGCTATATTAGCCCTTTCGTTGTAGCACGGAAAATTGCAATATAATAAATTGTCTACGTTACTTTAAATGTTTTTTGAATAGAGTATATCTTATTTTTCATCACAAGCCCTGAAAATTCTAACAAACAGATGTGAAGTGGATATAATATTATGTTTCTTGTTTGGCAATGAAAGGTTATAACACGTAGAAAACTAAAGAGCAATAACAGATGAACAAATGACATTTAAAAATTAAATTTTTACTAAGATACAACCACGTCCTCACTAACGATATAGTTGGTTTTAAAAATAACATCATTCAAATAAAAATATTTCTAACATCCTCAGAAAATTGTGAACGTCAAACTTTTCACTGCCAGGCATAATGGCCTAACTTCCACTAAATCTCGGTTTCAAACCCACTCCACTACCACTGGGCTCATTTATTACACCTTGCTGCCAACCGGCAAATTATTTCATCGCTTGTCAGGCCACCACTTCAGCGGGAACTCTCAGTCCAATCTTATTGATACATAAAATCTAAAATTGAATGGATGAAATTCATCCAGATATAAATCACAGCACAACAATGGGCTAAAATGAACCATAAATATTAGGCAACAGAAAAAAATATCCTGTTGAAACTTCTTCAGGACTCACTCCAAAACACCTGATTTATCATGTTAAAACATGCTTGGATTAATATCCTACCAAAAAAACTACAACGTAATTAGTTAAGTGGTTCCATAGATATATACAAATATCAAGTTGACACTTCACCGAGACTCACACAAAAACTTCCAATTATAATTACTATTCTAAAAAATGCCTGGATAAATACTCTACAGACTAATAAAAACTACACCACAGTAATTGTGTGGTTCCATAAATGTATACAAGCAATCAGCTGGCCTTTTCACCGGGACTCCCTGTTAACTAAATACATTACATTTATTAAAAAATTGTAATCAACGTAAATTTTAATAAACCACAATTTTTCTCAATCTGTAACCTTGTTACAACATGGAAAGAGATTGTTTGGCTCGTCCCGACGATGGCTCCACACAACGTACACATCGCAGCACGAGTAAAATCCAACTAAGAGACCGTGGTTCGGCGTCCGCCTCCGAGTGCGCCTCGCCCAAAGAAAAAACAAGAGACGATCGACATGCGCAGGTCCATGCGCGCTGACGAGAGTGTTGCGATAGTGACTGTTCTATTGTTCTATTGGGCGGCACGCGGTTTGAACTAAGCCGAGACTCAGCGAGCAAGTTCCAGAATAAGTGCACTCCCCCTACCCCTCTTCCCATCCTTGCTTCCTGCGCTTTGAGAGCACGTGATTGTTATCCACTCCCCCTACCCCTCTATCCCATCCTTGCTTCCTGCGCTTTGAGAGCACGTGATTGTTATCGAGTGTATAAAATGGCAGGACTCAATGGTGCCAGTACACATTTCGCTACACGTTCTAGGTGAGACACTTTAGTGTTTGATAGGTTTAGTTTGTCTGTTTCAAAATTCCGTTTGGGCATAATGATTTCAAAATTACTGTCTGAAGATATTAGATTAAGATTTAATCTTTTTTTATCTAAATATTTATTGAATTATACCCTTCTGGTGCTTTAGCCACATCATATTAATTGGTGGTGTTACTTGTATTATTGGGAATTTATTCTTTTGCAGATTGATACTTTGTTGGTCAAACCAGGGGCCGCGAGCTCGCGTGTTTAGTCTGCTAGCTTTGTTAGTTGTTAGGTTACTGAACTATAGTAAATCTTTCTATAATGCAATTTTGTTGTATATTTCTATTGCGCCTTAGAAAGTGTGTCATGATAAACTTTTATCTACGGCACCTTGTCAATTACTGTAGAAAATTGAGAGTCGCTGGTGGCGGCGAGCTAATTCCATTATGGTAGTGCCTAAACCTGTAGGTTATTATTTCTATCTATCACCATTATAATTATTCTGAACTGAATTGTACGAAGGTAAATTCAACTATAAGTGTATTTGGATTCTTTTGTCGGCCATCTTTGAGCTCGGGGTCTTGTCCCATGTTTTAATAATGATATTTTTTTTGTAATGGCCATTGAGTATGATTGCATCTAACGCTAGGTATGTCTCTCTCTCTCTCTCTCTTCGAGTATTGTTATTTGTTGAATAAAAAATAAAACTCTCTTGTAATCAACCTGTCTGTTATTTATGGGGATAAGTGAACAGTTAAGGGGGGGTTACAATTCAAAGTATTTATCAAAACTTTTTACTCATAGTTATATTGTGGCTTCTATGGAAATATTAAATAAAGTATGGAATCGAACTATGGTCCCACAAAGTAATACACAGTCATAATAGCTTTGAAGAAACAAATAAATATACTTTTATAACTAATATATTTCCAAAGGAAAAGATTTTATCAATTTTTTTTTATCCAACCCGTAAATAATTTTATATAAAAATATTTTATATCAGGATTGGGACCCTTAAATTATATAATTTTTTTAACTCAGTTTATTACAAATAATATAAAAATCTTTTAGAGTTAATTTACTATTTGCGTTACATGTGTGGAATATAATAATTAATCATTAATAAATTTATAATTAGATATATACAGTACTGAATATTCTGAAAATGGGGAGTCTTGCTTTATGGTACCATGTAAAAACAATCAATGTGGGTAGCAGAGCCAAAATAATGTTTGACGTAGTTAAATATTTAATAGCTAAAAAAATGCCAGCCCGTATGTTAATGACAGCAAACATAATTAATTAATTAAGTATGTAACTAATAATTATTGATTTTATCATGATCAGAACAATAAAGTCAAATTAATCTAGTAAATCAAACCATTTGGGCATCGCTAAAAGACATATCCCCTCCCACTTCACTCCTTCCTAACAGTCAAGAAATAATTTAAGGACTTAAGGTCTTCTATAACTTAGGCCTTTGGCATAGCTAGGCAAACTATTTTGCAGTCATGTGTGGCGGTATTACATACCACGCGGGCTGAGTCAATAAGTTGCTACCTTTCAATCTCGACGGATTGTACATTAATATAATAAAAAATGACACAATTAAATTTAAAGAGTGGTTGTAATTATTGTTGTAAATGATATGCTTAAATAAACCCTACCTAGTAAGGCATGCCTCCTTCTTTTAAAATTAATAAGAGTATTGTTGAGCAATACTTGAAAATATTAAACTCTCACTTGAATTGTGAGGATAAAATAATAATTATTAATTATGACACATAAATACTCCTTTAAATAAAATAATAACAGGATTTAAAAAAATATCTCTTTTTGTTAAAATAATGTCATGAATCATTAATAAACAAAATATTGTTGTGAGTTAACACACAGTAATATTTATGGTATGGAAACTGAAGTTATTTACAACTGTTCTGTAGTATTCCATCTTCTTTAAATAAATGTTCAACACTTCTAAACCTGAAAGGCTAGAGGGATGATCAAAAATGAAAATGAAATAAAATTGTTTCAAAAGGAATTCTGCATATTTAACTTTTACATCAGATCATCAATAGCTAATACAAAAAAATTGACCGAAAATTAGTCTAGGATAGAAAGTTATTTTCCCTTCTTTAGTAATTCTAGGTATTATAGTCAATTATTTAAACACTGAGTAGTATGATTAAAGATGTAAATTGATCTCACCCCAAAAATATCTAATCTATGGAGTATGGTGACCTGTGCCTTGGTAACAATCACAATTCCAAGTCATTATATTTAAAAATATTTCCTGCAAATTCTTTCTCGTCATTCTTGCAAAGTTAAGCCTCACTTTTAGTGAAACTTTTACTTATGAGTTTTACATGTAACTATAAAAAAAACACCATTAAATGATCGCCAAATCAGGTCCTTCCTGAAGCATCCAAAACAAATTTTATGAGACCACCAAACAAAACATTCAACAAAACACAAATATGATCTTTTTGTTTTTAAATAAACAATCTCTGGCCTAGGAGAAAATATAGTCGCCGAAATTTATAACAAAGGAAAAAAAACAATCTTAACTATTTAAATAGTGAAAGTATTACCATAAAGATAACGTAACATTATAATTTGGACAAATAAACATAAGTCATCTTTAAAATTAATTTAAATTTGGCTCCAAAATCCAAAAGAAAATAATAATCTCTTCCGCTAGGGGTAATTATTTCTACAAATGACAGTCAGATGTTATAAGCGTCCAAGAACATAGAATAAATTAAGATCATAATAGTTCCGAAATAAACCACTCTCTAAAGCAGATAGCGTTAAAATCACCTACCAACAAAAATAATAATCATGGTGGGTTGGCAGTTTATGAATCAAATTAAAGAAAGAAGATTTAATATAATGAAATAAAGGTAATTAGATTATATATATAGTATACATTTTAATTGTAAGTAAATAATGAATATTCGAAACTTTAGAATTTGTGAATGAAATTTAAAACAAATAAACAGTAAAATTGTCAACGTTATTACATATTTGAAGAATTGAGTCAACTGACTATTAAATTTATATTATAAGTAATTCTTTTATCAAAAATAACATCACATTATATAACTTTGTTTCATACACACATTTTACATTTCAACATTCTATATAATTTGATAATCCCATTTCCGTTAATTGAAATTACGAGAAAGCCGTTTAACCGATTTTGACAAATGAGCACTCAATTTAAAGGTTAGGGGTCGAGAATATCGGCAAAAATAGAATCCTAAAATTAAAACCCAATTTTTTTAGCAAATTTTTCATATTTTCACTCTAGCAAGGAAGTGGCTCATCTTTACAATCATTCTTTGTTTACATCACCATGGAAGCCATGATTTGTGTATATATGTATACCAGTAAAAATATCTCCCTTGTTAAAAAATAATAACAGCTCAATTCTTACTTTAGTGGGTTGGTGCAACGAATATATAATTATATATTTGGTAGAGGGGTCGTTTTAAAGTTCTCGTGAATGGGGAAACTATACGTTTTGATTCAAATTAAATGCAAAGAGCTAAAAAATCTACGTAAAGTTGATAGCCTTTGAAGAGTAAACGTTTAACTAGAAGGCTGAGTGAGGGTTTGCTATGTAGGTATTTTCACAATAAAAAGTTTAGAGTAAATTTTAGTGCAATAATCTGCAGCCATCGCTGCAAGTATCCATTAGTTTGAATCAAAACCTGACCGATAAAAATGATACTAAATCTACTTTCATGTCAAGTCTTATAATCTGTCACTTTTGACACATATTATTAATAAAATAACACAAATAATGTTGTAAATTTTTATGAATGAACTTAGAGGAGTTAGCTTATAAAATTGAAACCATTTGATTTGTTTCCCTTTTTACTTTCTAATAAAGAGAAAAAATAATGTAATTGTAAAAGTTTTCAACATTGATATTATGATAAAGCTTTAAGTTTTAACCTCCCCATAGCCCAAAAAATCAATTTTGTCTGTCCTTGAGATGTTGTTTAGGTTGAACCCATCAAATAAATAATAGTTTAATGTTAGGTTTTTTTTTTCTGAATGATACAAGGATTTTGTTTAAAATGTATATCTGGGAAGTATTTACATTAAAGTAAAATAAATAATCTTAGGTTGGCTTACTGAATAATTGTAGAAAAATAATACTTTATGAGAAAACAAATACGATTGTGTCATATAATTAGTTTTCCTGTGGTCTCGTGTGTGGACCACATGGTACAGTACCACGGTTCACGAATGGTCAATGGACCACAGTTTAAGAACTACGGCCTTGGACCACTCGACCACCAAAGCGGGCTAGTGGCTATTAATTTGTTTACCAACTAATTAAACTAAGGTGAAAGAACATTGATGATAAAACCATGATTGACAGTGGAAGCTGCTATTACATAGCCACGATAAATATATAGGTATGTTAGGTAATGCAGTTTTTAATTACTATAACCCACATCAGTTTACGTACGGACTTAACTTTAGGCACCCCTACTCTGATTTGCCGGCCCCAGAGTGGTCTGTGCTCGAATTTTTCCAGGATTTACTAAGAGTTTTTTCCCCTAAATATTTTCCATTCTGCTTCCAAACAAATGTGGATACGTTCCCACTATATTCAAACTTCCCCATTTCTACCTAAGTTACACAATTAAAATGCGTATAGCTAGGATGGATAGAAAGAAGTTTAAAATCATTCACTGATAATTAAAGTTCTGATAAAATTCTAGTTCAATTTTCATTTTAAATAATTCAACCATACTAAACAAACCTAAGATAAATTCGACGCGATTCTATTACTTTTAACCATTATTTTCGTTACGTTTTTCCCTACAACAGAGGTTGAAGTGGTGAAGTTAAAATGCTTATCCAACATATTTTATTTAGTCCTACTACACTGTACACGACAGGCTATTAAACTGAATAATTGAAGCGTTGGATACATAAAAGGTATAAGTTCCATTCTTCTAAGCCAACCCTTTATTGAATCAATTTTGCGCACTTCTCTCTTCAATTTACATTTACTCATGAAACTACTTTGTTAATTTCAAACAAAATTAAATTTTTGATATCATATAACCTAGCTCTACATAAGAATATAACAGAAGTAACTTATAAACTTATTCCACCAACCATCCTCTCCTCTGGCTTTTCTTTCAATGTTGGCGGCTCTGTATAATATGTATGACAATGTCTGCATATATATATATACATGCAGTCATATCGCAGTACCAACGTTATAAAAATATGTATTACCCGTTCATACCCATCTCACTACCCGTTGGAGTTATACGCCTACGTATAAATTACGCTAGTGGTTCTATGAATAATGAAGCTTATATTTGTAAGAAATGTATTCATATTTGCTTTGAAGGACTAGGAAGGGGAATTTTAAAAAAAATCCATAAATCCATAATCGAAATTTGAATTTCGGTCTCCTCGTCAGCGGCGGTCTAGTCTAGAGTGAGCGGGAAGGAATCTGCTAATTTTGCCAGCAAGGTATTTTCACACAACTTCCAAGGTTCTTCCACATGCCACAATCAACATGGGACCGATGGCTTTACTACCCCTCCAAAGAAAGTTGTGCTAAGAATTTTTTTATCATTCAAGAAAAATAAATCGACCTCGGCTAAGTTTGAACCCTCGTACATTGGGTACATGAGGCGAGTAATCTACTCCAAGACCAGCTAGGTCAACATGTGTCACGAATGCTATGATTAAAAGTAATGAATTTCAACATACTTTTGCACTATTTTATATTAGTTTTGTGTTATGGATGAATATAGAACCAGCTCTAATTAATAATTAGATTACAGTTAGATTCACATGACTATAAATGTGTTTAAATTATTATTTGGATAATACTTTGTAACACTTACCAAATTAACTCATTCATACATAAAAGAATGACACATTCAAACAGGAATAATATCCAGCAGTGTTGGCATATTTTGTTAGCGCTCTGACACATAGCTATCTAGGTTTTTAGGTTTTTCATATCTAGAGTCATACATAGCTCAATATTTTAATACATTATTCTATAATTGACGAAGGCTGTTAAGGACGGGAATATCAAGGTTCAATTCTCGGTTGGGTGAACTGGGGGTAATTTTACCTAAATGTTTTTTCCACTTTCCCTCCACATGAATACGGGTTCACTTACTCTAAATTCAACCTTCCCAATTCCCAACCCATTAGCGTAATTACTACTTAAGCGTTTAACCCGAACGGATAGTAAGACGCGGTGATAAATACATAGAATATAATTGATGTATGTTACTACTCAGAGCCATCATAAAAACAATCACGTTGACTCGTGGTCAACTATCTGTGCTGTACGTTTAAATTTGCTACATAAATTACATTACTTTACAAAAAACATTTTAAAAATAATAATCGGATAAGATTATATGTTGATCACAAACATAGTTTAAATATCTATCCATGCTTTGGTCAGAAACAAAATATTATAATTAATTGAGATTTTAAAACATAGCTATAGCATTTGTATTTTTGAAATCATTTAAAAAGAATTTATTGAGATTTTAAAACATAGCTATGGCATTTGTATTTTTGAAATATTTTTTTAAAAAGGTTTTAAATAGTTTTTTAAAGCCCCAAATTAACCCTTTTATAAAACTCACAGCATATACTATATAATAAAGAAATTATTTGTTTTTTATAACTCGTATGCCTATCCGGCTAATATGCATTATTACTACACACAAACTATCGGGACCAAGAAGATAGATTTTAAACAAAAATTAACAGAATTTACATGAAAGGAGAGAGAAAAATAGCACTGGACAACAAAATGTTCCTTACTTTTTGTACCAAAGGCGTAAATAAATTAACCTAATAGTCATTTGTGTGCTGAATTCTAATATCTTTTTAAAATTTCTCTATCACGCAAGTATTTTGAGTGACACTCATTTAAAATGTACAGTACTATTTACAATACATACGTAGTAAAGAGCTATCTTACCTAAATGGTAGAAGTGTATGATTTTATGCTGGATTTTAATTCAGGAACATCGCTCTTAAAGGTCTATCAATAGTAAGCAGGTATACTTGGAGTACACTTGCCCTGGTACTAATTTTTATGCAGTAAATATATTTTTGGAGCCGTTTTCCAAACTCGTTGCTGACCGATTCAAGAATGGCTGGGAATAAATCCCGATGTGAATTAAAAATAATAATTCAAAGACATGTTAAATCCCAAGACTTGTAATAGGTACTTTAAGAGATCATCCACTATTTATTTATAGTGGTCTGCCTTATGTTTCCCTAAGAAGATCTGACAAATACCTCTGAAACACTCCCATGTAACTCTTTCAGCCTATTTAAATTGACCATCGAAGTTCTCATCTTGAATCATTTATCTTATTTAAGGCCCTACAATGATTCTCTATTTGATCTTTGCATCATTGACCCTTGGGAATTATTTTTCGTATGTAAATCCAAGGCTCATTACATCTATTGCTCTAACAAAGTTCTTCATAAGATCAATCTGTATATGGATTGGTGGATGATAGTCTTTTTACCGGAGCAACAAGTGGTGTGTTGACAACTTTCTTCGAGCAAGTAATGTTTGCTTTGGCCACTGTTTTTGGGTGTAGTTATTCCTCCTGTATTTGTTGTCCGACTCAAACTCTACCTCGTAAAAATACGCTGTATGGTAAGTGCGCCAAATTAAGCCATGCTAAGGATTGATTTGTTGTTAATTGATTGCTATTTGACCGATCTTTTTCAAATTGATCATACTTACAAATTGATTCATCGGGAAGATAAAAATATAAATGTTAGTGGAAAACATCGTTATTTGTTGTTAATAACTTTATTACTTAACAAAAGGCAAATTGGCCTTATTAGGACCAAAGGTTCAAAATTGGGCTAACTATCAATTATTTTTTTAATTTTAGAGGAGGTCAGAGGTGATAAAGTTTTAAATGAATGAAACAATCGATTGAATTAATGGTTTTAATTAAAGAAAACACTAACACTACCCTTTAAATAATTATATGTAGTTTAAATCAAACAAAAAGTTTAAAAATAAATACTAACTTAATCGTCGTAACATTCTGGATATCAAATATGTACAGTTTCGTCTTGATTTGCGATTCTAACACAAAGTTCGTAGACGTATCTGCGACAAGTTTCACGCAAAATTATATCTCTGATTCTGTCCTCCCTCCTAATAAAACAGTACCAGCTCTCTTTATTAATTTGTTGTGTACTGCTAGGTGCCGGTTTCCTCAGATAATATTGTTTGGATTGAGTTTTTAATTTTAATGGAAGCTTCTTTTTTCCATCGAGCTTGACTTTCAGTTTTCAAACAGTGACATTTTCTTATCTCTGTAATTTAAAGCTTTCTTCCTGTTTGTAATCCTTGGTTTTATTAATCACAGACCTTTTTAAAATTACTAGGAAGAAGGGGTGAATAATAGCATGGATGGATGCTGAGGTAGAAGGAGCTAGATTGGTATCGAAATAATTAGTGGAACACAAACTAGATGATTCATAAAAATAGCTATCCAATGAGCCATCAGATGAATCACCTGCAGGTCTCTTCTTTTCTGCTTCCAATGGATATAGACTTTTTGTTCTTGAGTAGAGAATTTTTAGGAACCACATCTTCACTTCCAGCTATCTTACTGGGAGAAAAATCTTTTGGAGGAATACAATTGGGATTAAATATGTAAATTCCTGTTCCACGAACTCCTGAAATAATGGTTAATGAGGTTACTGTTTGTAGCCACACAGTACCAAAAAGAAGACCTAAGAATCCCTTTGTAACTTTCCTCTCGGGATGTTTTTTCCAGAATATCAAGGCTTCTTTGTCCCAAACGGATTAAAATGGCCTTAAAACGGTTTTGTTCCTCGGCAGTTAGCAATGTGTAGTGTTATAAGGGAAACGGTGTAGCTTAATTTCGTTCCTCTCAACGACATTCCCAATGTTGCCAACTAGGTGTGAAGATGCGCTATCAAAAATTAACAAGTTATTACCAGGAGTTTTGAGTGTTGAGAAGTGTTCATTGCATTGACCACGCAATATCAACTCCGGTCGCACACCTTTCTTCCTCTCTGTACTGACGATCACTGAGCAACAAACATTGGTTGATGTACTTTAACACTCAGCAGAGCATACTGATCAAATAAGTGTTGCCCTCTAGCGGATTTTATCACCACTTTTTTAGAAACCATTTGTTGGTATTAATGGTCTACATTTCCTTATTTGGCGCACACACCTTAGTCCAAAGAAAATAACAATGACCTTGAAGCCATTTTTTTCCCCCCACGGCTTACTACATGTTCAGGTTATACGCAATTTGTATTCTTCATACTTGATCTTCTCCTGTAAAAGTTTCATGCTATCATTTTTTTCATATCTGCAACATGAGTTAGTAGCAGTGATGGAAAATTATCAATCTTCTCAACAGCAACTCTGAGAACACCGACCTTAAGTTCCAGCAGGCTAATATCCACTCTAGGTTCAGTCTGGTAGCTACTTGTCAATAATTCTGTCTTCTCTACAGCAAATCCGAAAACACTGAGCCTATGTGTCAGCAGGTTAATATCCACTCTAGGTTCAGTCTGGTGCAACTTTTCAGGAGATCAATCTTCTCAACAGCATCTCTGAAAACACCAACCGTACGTGTCGGCAGGTTAATAAGCACTTGAGGTGCGGTTTGAGTCGTTAATCCAGCCGACCCATTTACCACGGTTCGTATTTTGATCGACCATAAAAGCAGCACTCTTGCCACAGTTGTAACGTCGACTTATCCCAGGGAGGTTGACCGTGGAGGGGGAAGTTCTACTTCAACTTATCTAGAACGTCTACTACAGGCGACCACGACTTCTCGAGGGTTTTTTCCTCACTCTTTCTCTATAGTTTTCATTGCAAGCCAGGTGAAACTTTTTAACTGTAATAAAAATAAAATCATATTCGCTGAAACACACATACAATCGTGACTCATAAAAAAAATGGTGAAAGGAAAGTGCTGTGTTGTCAAATTTGAGGATAAGAATGAACGGTCAAGCTACTTTTTTTTTTCTTTTTTTCGGTCACGTCCTACTACTGATCTGGAATGTATGGATATTCACACTAGTTGGATAGAGATAAAATAAATATATTCTATAGTAAGTGTCCCTGCATTTGTGTGCAGAAATAACAAAAAACAGTTTTGGAAAAACCACCTCAGTACTTGCAATTAGTATTCGAAACAAGACTTTCCCGTCACGCAAAAGACAATTTAAAACGAGGGTAACATCTTTGTACGTACGTTCAGCAGTGCGGGAAATATGTTACTTTTTTTTCAGACCTAAATTAACTGTATTTATTTCTGAAATACTTATATTAAAACCTTAATTATTTTTATTTGTGGTCAGGTGAACTAAATGTTTCCAATTTTGTCTAGTTTTCAGGTGACAAAGTGGTCTAGGTTCTAATCCTGGCTGGATGTACCGACTTTGTGTTTTCTTAAATACTCTCTCTCTACTCTCTGTTTAGATATATACGGATACATTTTCTCTAAATTTTAACAACATTTTAGCAGAATATTTAAATGTAGATATTTTGAAAGGATATAAAAGCGCAGTGCAAAAAAAAACTTTATTGATACATTATTTTAATAAGACATTACTACTAGGAAAGCATCAAAAAATAATTGTTACTTTATACTACTTTCTTTATCACAGAAAAAGTGATTTTATAATTAGAAAAATCTATTTCCACCAAGGTTTTTAAAATAATTGTGTTTTTAATTGTCCTCTGATCCCGAGAAAGTGTTTGGAATAATGAGTGCTATTTTACTTCTTTAGAACCATATTGATAGGACATTTCGTTTTCAAATTTGGTAGCTTATAATATTATAGAATTTTTCGGTAAATAATGAGTATGAACCCATAATTAATATAAAAATAAAGTCGGGGTTGTTAAAGGAAAAAACAAAAATATATATTTGAAAGTCCCTCTGATAGTTTCAAATACATTATATTTATTTATAGGTACTATAATACAAACTTACATTATATTGCCTAAATTAGACACACCTAAATCAAATTATGGCATTCATACTTTAATTTAAAAATAATAAAACTAGCAATGTTATCACTTATTTATATAGATTAAAAAACACAACAGTGGTAGGCTATGCAACCAGTTATTTTAGTTCACATGAATATTTTAAGGAACATTCATTACAATATCATAATTAAATATAAATTAAATAGTTTTTTAAATACATTTTTACAAGTTGATTAAAGAGAATAGGTATAGTCATTATCATTTAGTGATTTGCTCAAGGTTTTATAATAATGCAATAGGCTTATTATTAGTTGGGTAAAGGGCTCACCACAGGACCCAATGTTCATGGGTTCAAGCCCACCCGAAATCAATGAAATTTTACTGAGTGATAAAAATCCGTACCATATCTTCCTATGGAGGGTAAGTAAATCCATCAATTCCATGTCAATTGTGGCATGTAAAATATACCTGAAGAGTATGTGAACGTATCTTTTCGACAATATTTGTAGGTTCTTTCTCACTCGCTCGTAGAAACCCATGGGGTAAGTTGACTGATATCCCCCTACACCTGAAAACTAACCTATAACAGATACTGCAACAAGGAATATCCTGGATAACGAAGCTCCACATCCGGAGTTAAAGGAATGAATATTGTTTGTGGAGAGAAGGCCCAATTCATTGAAAGATTAGTGAAGATATGTTTAGATACAAGTGTTAGTTGTACTTTTCTTTATCATAGCTCCAGCCCTGAATTGGTGGGCACGCTGATTAAACGTTATGGTCAAAGTTCAAATCATAACTAGATGTACTGGGGTGGGTTTTATTTCCTAAATTGTTTTCAACTCACCCTCTATTTAAACGTGGATACACTTTCTACCAATCTTACCTTTCATATTCTTACTCCATAAGTTTAAATTAAAATGGGGTGGAAGGGAATGCAAATCAATATTGTTGTCATTTTAGGACAAAAACATTTTTGGCCAAAATAAATAAAATACGGTTTTATTCAATAAGTTTATTTTAATTTTCTTCAGATAGTAGTCTTAACAGATCTTGAATATTGCTAATGCGCATAAAAAAGTTTAAAAATACTTTTTATATTCATTCAAAAGGCTTACTTTCAAATTATAAGAGTTTCTGACAAATATTAAAACAGTTGATGTGGAAAATTAAACTAGACGTATCTACTGAAACAATATATAATTTACTTTAACCAAAATGTATTTTTGTTTTAAAAATTGTATTTATATGGACATTGGCTCGCCTTCCCTTTAGTCCCACTTAAAAGTTCTTAGCCTGTATAGACGGTGTATAGATGGTGTATAGATGGTGTATAGATGGTGTATTTGTATACAGTGATGAATTCAGGGTAGGGCCGCTGGTTTAGTTTCGGGAAATATACAGCAATCATTTAAATTCCTTCTCACTATCAAAACAAATTATTGTTAGCAGTTTAAAAGAGACTGGATGGAGAAATAAAATACATGAATCCATTTTGACAATCCTTTATAAAGTTACTTAATGGAGAATAGAAATTATGTAGGAAAGCGTTGATACAGAAATTAAAAAACTCTATACGTGAACGGAAGCCAACAAACTCTCGTCTGTGTTTCCAAACATTGAGTGACTATTGAAAAATGTGTGTGTGATACCAGCTAGGCCTGTTATTTCAAAAGCAGAGTAATCTTTTAATTGGTTGAAAATAATGAAAACCTTCCTTAGGCCAACAATGTGCTAGGACAAACTCAATATAAACACAAATATTTATATCATCTCTGAAAAGGTTTTAAATATAATTTCCAAAAATTATCCACGAGAACTTACATTAAAGTTTTTGTAAGCTTATCATCTTCTTTCAACTGGTTATTAAATTAGGTAAAATAAAATGTAATAACAAATGTCTTTTATCAATTGTACTGAGAAGGTACTGAGATATTTATCAATCAACTCATAAACTATTTAATACAGCCTAGCTTTATATATTTTCTAGACCTAATTTTAATTTAGTGATATTTTTTTAGAAGAATGTTTAGGAATAATATAATTATTTGTGTCATGGTGCACTTCCTGTAATTTTTTTAATGGATCCACCATTGTGCGTTTTTATATATTTATGTATATTAAATATATTTATTCTTATATTTGTATTACTACTACTTATTAATAGCTAGTTAAATAAATGGGACGGAACTCCGCACGGACTTTCTCGCTCTATTGTTTAAAAATGGAGATATTTACTTAAAGCTCGTAATATATGTGAAACGAAATAATATACACTAGCAAACCCGAGCATTTATTGCACTATACGTATGTAAAACTTTTGTTGAGTCCCAGTTTTAAATTTTATAATTTGATTTTTCAAGAATAAATGTACTCATTTGTATGTTTGCACCAATAAAAAATGCCAATATTGGGTCCACAAAGGTCAACACTTCATATTAAAATTTTGACTTCCGGTTAAAATTTTCGACATTTTATTAGGTGCTGCACATCTTCATGTCATCGCATTGCTATTAAATTCCTCATTTATAGATGTTGATCAATAAAAAATTTAGATATTGACTATTGAGTCCAAAATGTAGATAGATCATTGTTGTACAAACATTTCTCCTAAAAGGCTTAAGGAAAAATAAGTTAAGCTCTTTGAGAGACTTACTTATATTTATTACTCTGTGGCATTAGAGAATTATTGCGCTAAAACTTAAGAAGTATCTCTTTACAACTAAAGCTCACAAAATTGTACTAGTGTAATTGTGTTAGTTTTATAAAAAATATATTTCAAATAAAGGTTTTTTTATTTTTAATAGTACTACCATTTTGCAATGATAAGTTATTTAGCATATCAAATAGTTGTGGATATACGAAAATTCAGCTTCTGTAAGGTTTCCTAAAAGTCATTTTTATGGGAAAATGAAAATTGTCAGTATATTTATAATCTTAACGCCTAGATACGAATTTTAACCAAAATCGTTAGAGCCAATTTTGAGAAAATCGATTTTTTCTCTTTTCGCTTTTTATTAAAATACTCTTAGCTTTGGGGTTTAATAGACAACACAGACACTAAGACCACTTTTTAGGGCTTGGAGGTTCATGAGACATTGATATCTATCAATATTTTGGGTTTGATTTTTTTTAACGGTCGTAATACTTAACCTTTAGTTTTCGAAAAGTTAAAATATTTATACATTTGCGTATAGATTTAAAGTTATTGTTTTTATAAAGGTATGTTTCTAATAAAATATCAGTATTATAAATGGACCTATATATTTGCAATGATAAGTAATTTCATATCTCAAATAATTTCGAGTTTCTCTCTTTTTGTCCTTCAGTAAATTACACTTAATTTTAGGGTTAGATATCCAATTCCAAAAACTCCACGGGGCAACCCTATAAAAAGCCTAGATACCAAGTTTTAGCCCAATAGATAGAATAGTTTAGGTTCTAGTCGGAGGTACAGAAAGACAAGCATACGGAAATTCAAAAAACACTTTTTTGGATTCGAGGGGGTCATTTTGAGTTCAATTTTTTTTGACGATCACAATACTTTCTCTACCTGTAAGCTAGCGAGAAAGTAAAAATGCAATGTATTTGTGAATTAATCAGAGGTTTTATTTTATCAAAATACTACTAGAGCAAAGAGTTTATGAAGTAAAACTAATTATTTATCAATATATAAGATAAAGTAAATTTATATTACATAGGTATGGATATGTATGGGGATATGTGCTATCATAGTATTCACGGAAAGTGAACTCGTATTTAAATTGGTACACAGTACATATTATTTGTATACAATTACACACCATATTTTCAATTCAGATCTTAGTTCTTCTCCATCCCGTATACAGATCACATATCGAAGTTCACAGTGTATCGTTTCCTTCAATTCTAAAACAATTCAGAAAAGGTTTTTTTTTTGCGCAACGTTGGCTATAAGGTTTCTTCCTTTTTGTATGTGTCTACCCCTTATCGTCGTCGTTTTGTTTATCTTGGTTCCTCTGCCATGACCCCACCGCGTCTCCCCCGGTCATATCAATCTCGCCATGAGAACAGATTCCTCTGCCATGACCCCACCGCGTCTCCCCTGGTCATATCAATCTCGCCATGAGAACAGCCCTCTCTCGATCGTCGCCTTGTGATGGGTTGGTTCGTAAGGGGGGTTTATGGAGAAGGGTAGTCGGGAGGGGAGGAAGTTTTGAGAGGATCGGTCTGGCCCTTACGAGCAAAGCCCACCCGCCGTCTCGCATGCATTATTCAAAAACTTGTCAACCTCCTCGGCTCTCCTGTTTTCCCTTGACGCGATACGTTCGTCGCCCGTACGCCAAAGCTACTAACTGTTCCTTTTCCATCTCACAACTCCCCATTCCCACCCAGTTCCTTTTAACATCCATTCGACTCGTCCATCCATCCGGACAGGGCAAACAAGACGGCCCGAAACACACGCCATTCTTATTTCTTTCTTTATTTATTATTATTATTATTATTATTATTATTATTATAATTATTCGTAAGTGATTATTTATTCTTTATTTTTACTAATACATTTAAATGTCCTATTTAAAAAATACATTTTAATGTTTGTGACTAATTGGTATAAGTTGTGGACTACTACTAAAATAATCTCGATTTGATTCCGGATGGTGCTGACAAATAAGTTTAATATTTATATATGGGTCAATCCTGCTATCTAATTAGTAAAATATATCTAGCTACTTGTGGCTAGTGTGGTATTAAGTGTACTATTCTAACTCAAGTTGATTAGTAGGTCGTGCATTGATGTATTCTGTGTGTTTAGAATGAACACGTTCAAATCAATACCACAGCTAAAATAATAACGTATAGTTAAATAACCTAAATTGTTTGAGCAGTTTCGTTCCATTTTTCAAAGTCCAATTTTAAATATAAAAAACATAATTTATGTATAGAATGTTGACGGGCAGGCCAGGGTCAGTCACGGGCTGCTGTAATAAAGTTTAGTTTATGAAGTTGTCCTTCATTGTGTATTGTTTCCCGCCACTACTTAGGAGATTCTCGACTTGCACCAATTAGTTTCATATAAAAAGAAATTAAATTGGTTATTTAAAACAACAATTTATAACGAGGTAAATTAGAGTGTCTGTATGGACGGGGCCCTGGAAAAGTAAAAGATTTTGTACTTTTATTGTGAGGTTATTTGAAGCTCCCACTTTGTAGATACCACTGCATTACCCATCAAAAACCCCTCTTTGGAATATATTTGAAACTCTCTTCTGTACTTAATCCAGTGGTGCAATTTACCGGCAAGATCCGAGCTCAAGTCTTCAACAGAAGGGAATTTCGCCAAATCCTCGATGCGGAATTGGAATACAAACACCATGTTAAATGGGTGCATGGTTCTTTAATAAATTTGACTCATGGTATTACTCGTGACGTAAAAGGTCACAGAAATATGAACTAAATTTTGATTTTGTGATTAAAATAGCTGGTTTGTATACGATTTTTATTGTTATAATTTACTATAAAACTACTTATTCTTTCTACATGAAATAATATCTTTACAATTTAATTTTGAATACATCAAATAATTGTTAAATTTGATCAAATTTATTAGTATATTATATGTACATTTTCCCACCAACGGAAGAACAATGACACAACTGTAGAAAACAAAAATGTTTAGAAATTTGGTTTTAAGTTTTTTTAATTCAGCCAGGATTTTAGGAATTGGTTTTGTCATGAGTCTTTGATATTTCGGTTTCGATGAAAATTTGATGGTTTATATTTATTTTTAGATGAAACAATTTTCAGAATTTGTAAAACTTACCTATAATTAGACCCAAAACTTCAGGTACGTTCCAATTACGACATTGTTCCTCTGGGGAACACAACCTTTTTCATGAATTATGACAGCCTAGTGTGTGCTTTGAAGCTATATATTTTGTTAATTTAAGGCCATTAATATCCTTTTAAGGATCTTTTTTTGCAAGAAAAACCTTTTTATTTCTTTTTTAAGGTAACAACAATCAATGGACAGACGAATAGGTTGCAATATTTTAATTGTATCAACAAAAATTGTCATAATAATCTCAATTAAAACATCAAAAAATAGATGATTAAAAAAATTAAACAAACTAAAAATAATAATATTGAATAATGGAAGAGTTTACTCCGACTAACTATCAACTTCGTTTTTTCTACATTTTCTCGAACAATCCAATGAAGAAAGGTGCAAAATATTTTGGAATGATGTTCCTTTCAAGTAAGCCTAACAGATATATTCTTTTGTTTTCCGCAATTGGATTTTTTTATTTATATGCTGGCTTTATTTTTATTGATTTCACTGATTTTGCTTCTGATGACAACCGAGGTCTAATTTTTACGTCCTTCCAATCCCGATGACTGTAGCTTGATTTGTACGAGGAAGTGTCACTATCTTTAACAAAGCAGATCATCTTAAGTTCCGACATTTTGTTTGGGTCACCATCCAGGGTTTTAGTGAAATTGAATGACAACTCCTCTGCCAATAATTTAAAATCCACAAAGTTACTGTACCCTAATTCTTGGACAACAAAAGACTTTCCTTTCTTCTTGGTATAAAATGGATGTATGTAAATTTGCTCAATTTTGCTCCAGCCCAATAAGTCGGCTATCTGTACCTCAATCAGTATGAATAGTTTCTCCAAAACCATAAAACCCCTTTAGGTATGGCAGAACTATTTTAGGTGAAGGAAAGAGGGTATTTTTACATAGAACCTAGCTACATTCACAAGGAAAGCTGACTAGAGGTTCGTAAGCATTTGACAAGAATTGATCCATATTGTTAGTGTTACTGATATTCCAATTTTCCCCAGGTTACTTATCATAGATCACATTCATTTACGAATCAATATGGAACAGATTCAAATGTTCAGCTTGTAGAGTACGCACCCATTTGGCCCTCGGCTTCTGATTATGTCAGTTCAGTGGAAGGCCTCCTGGCAATGGCCTCCATTTCATCTGATAGAAATTGTTTGATAAATAATCATGAGTCCTAGCTCAAGTGGGAAAAACTAGGCCTACTTTTAGTAGAGTAATGCAGAAGAGTAATACATCTTAATGAAGAATGAAAGATAAAAGAAAGGAATTGTTTACATACCTCCAAAAAGTAAACTATTAGCTGGTTCTTGAGAATTGCAAATGGACATGTCTAATATAAAGATTTTTGTCAGTCTTATTATTGTAGTTCACACCCCCTGGTGAAGCATGAACCATTCTCAAGGAAACAGGCGGTCCATTTTTAGCTGTGTCTTTTTCAGCTTCTTTTAGCGATAGCTCAATGTTCTTTTTAGCGCGACTCATCATTTTTACACTAACTAGTCATATGCATTACTGAAAACAAAAATAGCCTGCTTTAGATGGAGAAAATTATTCGGAGCTCATAAAAGAAAAATCAAAACAATAAAAAAGTGTTCTCTGCCTGAACAAAAGATTTGGACAAAAACGAGGAAAAGAACATTTACGCCTACGCTATTATAAAATATAAAAGTAGAATAACAGCACAAAATACCTTTTTGTCATTGTTCTTCTGACGGTGAAGGTAGCACTTAGGTCACTTTACACTCAAAATCAACACTCCCAACTTAAAGGCTCATGCGCAACTAGCCATTATGGTGCTGTAGCACCGAATTTGTGATTGGTTCCCGCTTAAACAGCAATGACATGACTGCGCTCTACTGGTGACTATGAGAAATACCCTCATGTCATTGTTCCAGGGTAGAAGAATTAACTTTTTTTTTAACAATTTGACATACTTATCTCAATTCAAGCAAAATTGCCAGTTAAGTCACTGTTCTTCTCTGGGTGCGATTATTATGACTTCGTTAGGTTATCTAAAAGTCTACCTCAGTTTAATTGGTTCTTCACTTTAGAACCAGAACCAATTATTGTTGTTATTATAAATAGGATATTCTTGTAATAGAACCTTTAAAAAAGTCTTAATAGATATCTAAATACAATAAAATTAAAATGGTTTACAAAAAATTAGTTTTTAACTTTCAATATAAAAAGTTTTTACGACTTTAACGCCGTCACCCGCTTCAGTGGCCTAGTGGGCTAAGGCATCACTTTTGTACTATACTGGACTGTTGAAGACGGGGAGAGTGAGGTTCAAATCCTGGTCGGACTACTGAAGATGGTGTTTACTCGATGGATTCCCACTTTCCTTCCAAGAAAATATGGGTAGACTACCTCTAAAATGCTTTCTTTCTCTTACCTATCCGATTAGAGTAATTATCATACATACGTATAGCCAGACCAGGTGGTAGGACACGGTGATAAAACACACTTCTTGGTCTACTTACCTGACGCAGGATACATTTTATACAAGAGAAGGGCTAAATCAATGGATATCAAAACAGTAAGTTATTATAGTTTGTGTGTTTAAAAGTAATTTTGAACTTAAAAATAAATATTATAACAGGAACTGGAATCAAAGTTGTTTAAACCAGCCCATTATATATTTTAAATAATTTAAGATCTGACTTTAATGTTATATATAACATTGTATAATATATCAATTAAACCAGGTATACAACTCTTTACAAAAATAATATGTTACGTCGGTTAAAATATATGATTAAAAACGTGTCATTTAAAACAAAAAAATATTGTTTTGCAGTAAGTAGATATTCAACTGAATCTATAATGTAATTTGTAATGTATATTTTTATATTCCTTCCTTCAAAATAGAATATATATGTATATATGTATATATATTCTTAGATACAAGATTACCTCGTGTCTCAACGGAATAGGAAATTGACAAAGTTTCTGTACTTCACAAGAAACCAAATACTTGAAGTTTGAAAAGAAAGCAAATCACTTCCTCTCACTTCACTTTGCCCCAAAATATGGATTTTCTCATTTCCAAGTTTCAAAGAGAGTAACAACAATTCTTGAACATAGTTAAACATGCAAGATTATCACTTATTAACTCTTACTTTTCTCATTATCTAGTTAATAGGCTCATTTGTATGGAGACCGTTGGAATTTTTTTAAAGCAAATTAAGGTATATTTTCTATACTAACATTTTGAATTTAATTGTTTGTACTAATTAATGTTTAAGATATGGTTGATATTATTATTTATTTTATGGTTATGTAGGTCTAGTTGGCTTCTCGTAGATGGAACAGTTTAAAAAATGCTAGAAGTTTGATGTCGAAATTGATAACATTCTACTGTTTATTAGTATAATTTAATAGATATTAGTGCTATCTTTTAATAGTGACACCTATAGATCCAACAACGTGAATAATAAATATTTAAGAGTAAATCTTGTTACTTTCAGATACTGTTCTTCCTTCCATAACCCAATCATATAATTAAGTGTGTTTTCGTTGGTTAAGATACAACGGGATTATCTTACGAAGGTGGGGGTTATAAAAGTTACCAAAACTACCTTAATATATTCACTATAAGATCAATTGATCTGCATTGGTACCTTTTGAAAGAGATGGTTAATGTTAACAAAACAATAATCCCCCTAAAAACATTAGAAATGTAAACAGGTTCGGCAAGTACTTTACATCCGCAAAACTTACTGCCTCAAAAATTACCAACTAAAAATTCGTACGTCATAGGAACCCTTGATAAAAATAAAGCCAAAAACTTACATTAAAAAAAAAATCTACAACAAACATTATGTTTTTAATGTCAAACTTATGTAAAGTATTTTACAAATTCAATAGAGGTAATAATAAAAAGGTATCACAGGCACCAAGTCATTCATATTTCAGACAATATTAGTAACCAAACAAGTACAACCCTATAAGAAACTACTACGCACTTATCTACAAATATATTATATCATATAAAAGTACGGTTGTGGTTTTAATATAATTGTATACATGAGATAATTTACAAATACATACTACGTGATAAAAACAAAACATTAAAAGTATAATATCAAGGAAAATTAAATACTTAACAATATTTTTATATTTATTTTAAATGCCTCAGGCTGACTATGGCTGTAAGAAAGAGTAGAGCTGTACACCCTAAAATACTTCTTATGTTAAGTTTAAAATGTATTGGTTAGTTGAGATCACCTAGTAGTCGGGCGGTTTAAGTCTCGCCATATCTGACTTTTTTAAATACACCAGAAGTTAAAAAGCATGCATGAAAAGTTTCCACATTTGTGTATTTTCTTGTTTTGTTTTAGAACTACCTACATGGGAGATCACGGGGTTTAAGGCGTCAAGGTGTCAAATTATTAATCTACAGTAAACTCTGCTTATAATGAACCTTACGGATTCAGATATTCGGTTCACTTTGTCCAAATTTATTAAAACTGAGGTGTTTTCCCTTTAACTTTAGTGAGAGGGGTGGTGGCAAACAAAACAAAAGCTCACTAAAAGAAATAATTTCATTGAAATCTATTAATATGAATCATTTAAATAGCTAGAGCTATGTGCTGTTTCTTGCTGTATACTGTTTTGGTAAATACTTACTCTGTATCTTTCTCTATAGAGTCTGTGCTTTTTCCAAACTGCCACGTTGTTCATATTCGGGTGTTGAACAGACCTTAAAGCAGCCTTAAACCCTGCAAAACCTCTTTCCCTGTCGTGAAAGGTACTTCTCTTTCATCTTAGTCACCTTCACCCTCTTTTTTTTCTTTACTAGACACAGTCGTTGAGACTGAGCTTCAACTGGTGAGATTTAATTAGATATTACTTCATATACCATATCGATTGTATATTTAATTTTAAAGGAATTATAACAGTTCCTTCCTTTTCCTCTAACGCCACACATCCAGTAGTTAAACTAGGGTGCCAGAAGCAGTTCTGTTTTGTGGCCATTGACCAACTCCTCTATGGCTTAACATAAATCGAAAAATAAGCTTGTGTATTTCTACTGGCTGCAACTGCGGATATATGTGCTACCAGAATAATAACTCTTTTAAAGAACGAATTTGACTAGTTTTTAGTTTCAAACAACAAAAATAAGGCTTGTTTACAAAGATCTAAAATGCTAGAATAACATTTATTTTTGGAGATTTCAATTTTTAGGTTCACTAAAATTGAAGTTGACGGTTCAATAAAATATCAATTTTTAACCCATTCGTTTGGGTCAAACTAAGGGTAAAAGTAAAGTAGATATGCTTGAGAAGCACCCCTGAATATTAATCCAAAGTTTCTTGCTCAAGAAATTACAAATTTTCACAAAAAATATACATTATGTTTTACTAATATGACTATTTTCTTTGCTACTCGGTAGCTTAAGCTGCCATTTAATGGATGAAAATATATATTTCTATGAATATTTAAATATGTATATGTAAGATCAAACCACATAAATATATGGAACGTTATAATTGTTCAATTTTATTTGTCAAAGAAAAATGATTTATTTAAACTACTAATGTGAATACGAAACAAACCAAACTAATCTATTATTTATTTTTGGATTTAATATTGAAACATATTCTCTTAACATTCTTTGGATTTGCAGTTAATTAGGAAATTAAGTATAACGAAAAAGAGTAAAAAAAACTTAATTACTTGTTTTAAGAAAAATTATTTGAAAAGCCATCAATTTAAATGTGTTTTAACAGGAAAATTTAGCCTATATCCGTCTTGAGAGTATAAGAAATACATGTGTGAATATTCTGTGATGATCAGCTCAGCGGTTTTTGAAGTTTATCGTGTACATACAAACAAACAAAATCGCAAACGAACCTCTTTATATAAGTAGAGAGTTAAGATCCGCACTAGTAGCCATATGGGTCAAAGCAGGGGTCGCCAAAGTTGTTGAGTATAGTACTTTTAAAATTTCAAACTATTTCGTAAGTTACACAGATTAATAATTTGCAGTATTGCATGTTGAATCCGACACCTTAGTTCAGTCGGTAGCGTGGCTGTCTACTGAACTAGGGGTCCTGGATTTGATTCCCGGCATGGCCGGAAAATGTATCATGGGTGAAATGTGGGTTTACACTTTCACAGTGATAAATTAAAGGCAGTGGGTTGAATGTTGTGCCTGTCCTGGTCTTAAGTTAGCTGATAAGGTATATGAAGCTACGACAGGCCCAGCTAGCCGGTAGTGGAAAATTATGACTTGAATAAAAAACTGACCCTGACCACGGGCTGGAAAAAGTAATGGATGTAAAGTAAATGTTCTGCGTATTGGATAAAATGTTAGTACACTTTTTACTGTAATTAGCGTTTTAATGCTAGAAAGTACAAGAATTATCCACTTATAAAATAAAATTATAGCCAAATATACAGAAGCTTGGTGGGTAACTTAGTGATTTGAATTCCATTCCCTTTCATCCTCAATTTGTTAAAACGTTTTGTGAGTATCTTTTCACCCCCATTTTAATACAGTTATCAATCAAGACGTTCATCTGTGAAATTATATTTGTATTTTTTTTCAATGCCTTCGAATAAAAATGACGACTTTCGCAGGTAGATAGAGCAGAACATCGCTTTCACTCAAAGAACAAAACGAACCAGGATTGAAAAATTTTCCTTTCGAGACAAAAGGCCACAAATATCCTGAACTTGAGTTGGCACATTTCTGCGATAAGTCACTTTTGAAAATGCAGAATAAATGTTACGTGTGAGATACTGAAAATGACCCACAAACTACCGGTAGCGTCGGGCTTGCTATGGACTGGATTTACTTCGATGAAAAGTTGAGGCTCTAATCATTGTAGCTCCCTCATCTCTTCTCCACGTTAATGATGGTGCACTTCCTCTAAAATAACCTCCTTTAGATTGATAATCATCAAACTAAACTTAAATAATGATATATATGTTATATTTCATTATATAATAAATTAATCACAAAGCTACTCAGGAATCGCTTATTGATTATCTTAATAAATAGTTTGTGTATAGTTAGATTAGCAATATTTAAAATTTGGAAATTTGGTAAACACTATTAGTAAAATTTATGTAAAATAACTTTGAAACATTATTTAGTTGTAAATAAAGGCTCTACATATATTTGTTTGTGCTGTGCATCTTTCTACTAGTCTAGACTAGCCAAATATCTACACCAATAGAGCTATGAAGGTGATGGTAGAGTAGGACATTTAGGAAAAACCAGGTCAGTACATTCTTTCGGGATTCTAACCCCGAATTTATTCGATTTGAATCCACCCCTGTACCATAAGTGTAAATCTGAGGATATTCCGGACGGAAACAAGTAGAGCACGACTTTTACTACCCGTAAAAACCAAGATAGTGCATAATAGGCTATATTATATCATATATTTTATAAATAAAATCATAAATATACAGACAATAAAATATTTTAATCTGTCCGAAAATTCGATTTCTGTCCGTTTGTTGCCGGTAAACTCAAAAAGTACCCATTGGATCGAGATGGGACTTCTGATTATTTATTTATTTAGCACCGTCTCTTACTAACCGTTCGGGTTATCCGCTTAAGTACTAATTACGCCAATGGGCTAGGAATGGGGAAGGTTTAATATAGAGGAAGTTAACCCGCGTTTGCGTGGAGGGAGAGGGGGAGACTATTTAGGAAAAACCAGCCCCAGTTCACCCAAGCGAGACTCGAACCTCAATCTCCCCATGCTCGGCAGTCTAGCTCAACAAGAAACTATCGCGTTAGCTAACTACGCCACTGAGGTGGGTAAAATTTACACCTGGACATGGAAATTTCTTCTGTTGTACTCCTTATATTTAAGAATACAGTTTAAGCTATACACCATCGCGCTATCATCAGCGAATGAAGCAGTGTAAGAAAAACTCCCTTAATGTGGTTAAATTTGCGTGAGTTTGTAACCACTCAAATAGGTCTACACTCACTTTTAATGTTGCTAACGAGGGATTTGGAAAGATCACCAAATCATGAATGAAGAATTTATTTTTGTCTGACTTACTTGATTACCATATACAGTACAATCCAAAGAGTAGTTACAAAATATATTTCAATCTTAGATCCAAAGAGAAATAAATATCACGGAGCTCCACACGGACTTTCTCGCTATATAGTTTAAAAATGGAGATATTAACTCAAAGCTCGTAATATATGTGAAACGAAATAATATACACACTAGAAAACCCGAGCATAAATTGCACTATACCTATGTAAAACATTTTTTGAGTCCCAGTTTTAAATTTTATAAATTTATTTTTAAAGAATAAAAGTCATTTGTATATTTGGACCAATAAAAAGATCAATATTGGATCCAAAAGGGTCAACACTTTGTATTAAATTTCAAATAACAGTTAAAATTTTCGGAATTTTATTAGGTGTTGCTCTTTTGCAGGCCATCGCATTACTATTAAATTCCTCATTTATAAATTTCTACTAATAAAAAGTGTAAATATTGTTTAAAATGAGTATAAAATGGAGATTGATCATTGTTGTACAAACATTTCTCCTAAGAGGTTAAAGGAAAAGTAACAAACTTTTTTAGAGACTTAATTATATTTAATTACTCTATGGCATTAGAAAATTATTGAGTTAAAACTTTAGAATCTCTCTACAACTAGAGCTCACAAAATTGTATTAATATATTTGACAATATCTCAGAAAATGTTAGTTTTATAAAAATATATTTTATATAAAATTTTTTACTTTTAATAGTACTACAATTTTGCAATGATAAGTTATTTAGTACCTCAAATATTTGTGGAAATACAGAGATTTCCACTTCTGTAAGCTACCCTAAAATTCATTTTCATAGGAAAATGGAAATAGCCATTTTATTTATAATCTTAATAAACGCCTAGATACGAGTTTTAAACAAAATCGTTAGAGCCGATTTTGAGAAATTCTGCTTTTTTTCTCTTCGCTTCTTATTAATCTACTCTTAATTTTAGGTTTAAACAGAAACACACACAGACGGCATTGCAAAAACCTATTTTTAGGGTTCGGGGGAAGTTAACGTATCATTCATTATACGTCGACTTTCATCAACATTTCGGGTTATATTTATTTTACGGTCGCAAGACTTTACCTTTAGTTTTCGAAACTTTAAAAAAAATATATATATTTGCGTATAGCTTGGAAGTTATTGGTTTTATAAATATATGTTTTAAATAAAAGGTTTGTATTATAAATAGACCTACATATTTGCAAAGATAAGTAATTTCATATCTCAAAGAGTTACGGAAATATGATAAATAATAAGAATTTACGCATCAGACCAGAACCTTTAAAGTCATTTTGCCGAAATATTGAGGGTATCCATTTTGTTTGGAATATTTATCAATGTTCATAAATGAAATTTAATCGAAATCGTTAAAACCGATTTTGAGAAAAATCGACTTTTTCTATTTTTGCCCTTCAGTAAACTACCCAAAGTTTTAGGGTTAGATATCAAATTTCAAAAACTCCTCGGAACCACCCTATAAAAACCCTTGTTATCAATTTTTAGTCCAATCGATAAAATAGTTTAGGCTCTAGTCGGAGGTACAGAAAGACAAGCAGACAGACGGAAATTCAAAAGTCACTTTTTCGTATTCGGGGAGTCATGAAACGTCGAGATACATCAAAATCTCGAGTTCGATTTTTTTTTGCCGATCACAATACTTTCCCTACCTGTAAGATAGCGAGAAAGTAATAATAGTATTATGTGTTGCTTGTTTTATATCCACATTAATAGGAAAATCGTGATACCGTAACAAATAAAACTTACACCAAGGTAACATTCAACATCTTTATGTGATTTGATATTAAATTTACATGGAAACGTATTCAGACCAATGGTGTAATTCACCATTTAGAGGCAAAAAAAGTTAAGTAAAATGCTATAGAGCAAGCAAGCCAGCCAACATAAATGCACTGTTCAACTCTTGTGGTAATAGTACGTATTGTTCTTGTTAGGTCCTATTGGCGTTCTTATATCAGGAGCGAGCAATTCGTCTCTTGTGTTAACCTTTACTCTCACTTTTTATCCATCGCCACAAACCGTGTTATATCTTAGAGAACGAGCACCGTCTACGGCAGTGGTACCCAAACTTTTTAATAGCGTTCCATCCCAAAAACCTCCTTAATTTGGAGTATCACTGAGATATTTACTAAATTGGTACATTTTTAACTGTGCCTGGGGATATAATAGCACAGGACGTGCGGCTCACCGGTTGTCTGACCATGAATAAATGTTGTCACACCTACAATCACTTTCTGTTTTATTTCCGGTTTGACTTAGTCGTAATACATTTAAAATATTTGATTTTCACAACTTTAATTTGCTTCTTTTGTTTGGCTTTTCAAAGTGTACCACCCAAAATAACTTTACGTACCACACTTTGTGAACTGCTGGTCTTCGGTATTCTCTAACAGCAGCAATAGGCCTTATATTACAAAAACTACAAGCAAACATGATATCAGCATATTATTCATGTGTAAAGATGTGCGGAATTCTTAACATCCCTTCGAATTAAAAAAAAAACTTAAGCTAATTAATAACTGCTTCTTAGTCACAGCTGTGCGCTAGTCATCTAAGAGAGCTGTGCGCTTCAAACAGGTGTATATCCACAGTCATTGATATTCGGACGTATGTTTATTAAAATTACTCTTGAAATATTCTGTGTAAAAATTATGTTGCCTTTATGTTTGTTGCTCAAACATGTCCAGAACACAGACTTTTAAGAGGCAAAGAAAATTTTAAAAATATGACAAGGATGTAGTATGATTTATCCAAATACCCCAATAATACCTAAATATTTGAAATTTACAAGTGAAGTTTGATAAAATATGGGATTTATAAATTTCCAAAACCTATGTAATAACTGCTTCTCACTGTGATTAAAGGTGTGGAGGGTCAAGCTATGTAAATTATATTATAACTCTATGAAATGGATAATAGCTACAAATATTTCATATAGAATCCCAAATGTAGTAAAATAGGATCCGTTAGTTAATTAACAGACTATTATCTTACTTAGATCAATTATTATATATTTTATTTTGTACAATAATTTAAATTTATCGAGTATAATTTAAAAAATGGAAAGAGATTTATATTTATTGTAAAAATATTACAATATATTAATTTGCAAAAATGAAAAGGCTTAAATAACGATAATAAAAGCCATAAACGCTAATGAGAGCACTAGTTGGATTCACACTGAGAAAACTGTGCGCCGACTGTGTCGTGCTGCAGACAATCTCGAACAAGATATATTCATCTGAGTAACCTTGCCAGATCATTATTTGATTCACACTGGCTGTGCGCCAACTGTGTCGTGCTGCAGACAATCTCGAACAAGATATATTCATCTGAGTAACCTTGCCAGATCATTATTTGATTCACACCGGCTGTGCGCTGACTGTGCACTGACCGTGCTCCAACTGCATAATCTTGGAGTACCTCAAATTGCTATGTCACGGTCCAGTAGGTCCAGCACGGTAGGCGCACAATCCTATTCGTTTAGCGTTCAACCTCTTTCAACAGAATTGTTTGAATCCTAGTCAGATCACGTGGTATAACTAAGATTCCAATAAAGGTGTGGTCTCATAGCTCCCTTGTGCTAAGCGCATGAATGTACACTGAAAAGACTTACCTTGACAAACTACACCTTTGCCTTATCTTATAAACCGAACCATACTGGAACCAGGCAAGGTAACTTGTTACCTTTAAGGGTAAATGGAATGTATTTATTTAATTTAGCACCACGTCTAACTACACATTCTGGTTACACGCGTAAGTATTAATTACACTAATGGGTTAGGAATAGGGAAGGTTGAATTTAGAGGAAACAAACCCACATTTGCGTGGAGGGAGAATGGAAAACAATTTAGGGAAAACCACCCCCAGTTCACCAGACCGAGATTCGAACCTTGATCTCCCCGTCCTCAGCAGTCGAGCTCAACATGAAACTAGAGGGTTAGCTAAATAAGCCACCAAGGTGGCTAAATGGAATTTACAATGAACTGAGTTATACATATTTGCTTACGACGGTAGGATGTGAATTGTAGGATGAGAATTGAAATTTCAGTCTCTTTTCTGACCCTTACTATATACAAACACGTGATGATAAAGGACTCAGTTTCAATCATTGATTACTAATATTTCCTTATATCTTAATATGTTGCTTGTCTCTGCATTTGTTCTTCCCTCTCTTTTGACGTCACAAAGAGGTAAAAAAGGGTATAGAACCAACAAACGTACCGTCACCAACAGTAATGAGTAGCATAAATAATTAAACATTAACATAAGCAAACAAAATACATTTTGGTCGGTGATGTTGCTTACCTTGGCCACTGGATGGTGCGCCAGGCCGCCACGCATGCGCCGTGCCCTTTCTCTGCCGTCCGCTCTCCGGGACCAGTGTGGCTGAAGACGCCGGTGCATCCGGGTCGCGACCGACTGCCACGAGAGTCACTCTCTATTTCTCTCTCGTCAGCATCTCTCTCTGGCTCCCTTGGTTGTGTTAAGGGGGAGGGGAGGTATGTTTGTGTGCATCTCATCTTACATGAGACCTCTCTCGCTTCAGTGACTATTCTAATGGGAACAAGACCGATTGTGTCCGTCGTTTGGTCCGTGTGTTTGTGTTTAGGAAGATGAAATAGGGAGGAGTGTTGACCTCCTGTCAGACTTCTCCATTATTACCCCCCTTTCCTTATTATTTTTACATTCTAATCCTTTTTTAAAAAGGTGAAAAGCATACATCCCTCTTTCCATTGATTTTTCAATAAACCACATTGGCACAGAAATTGTTTGAAAAAAATATTGTTATCATCGTAAAACTACTTTAAAATAATACAATACGCCCTGGGGAAGTGGTTTTTTCTAATGATATAATATAATCTGAAAGATGTTTTAATTCAGAAGAAACACATTTTCCAAATACATCCATACCAATGTCATGAAAGTTTTATTTTAAAACTAATAATCCTATGCATAGTGAATTATTCTATTGAATGGTAGAAATTTCTACGCTTATGTTAAAAATTTATTCTTGGGATAGATTATTAGTTACGTGTTATTTAAATACTTTGTGTGCTGGTTTTTGAAAACCTTATTTTGTAATAGATTAGATTCAACTTGGGAATGTAATGAATAGCAATTTTTAAAGTGTTATTATATTCAAACAAAGTGTTCTGTTATGGCAACGAAATTATACAATCACTTTATATATTATTCATGATATGAATCGATATCAAAGCTAGTTGTTTACATAGTTCACATTTTTTGTTATAATGTTAAATAATACTATTATTTAGTTATCCCAGTTTCAAAGATAAAGTTAAAAGGGTTTTTCTTAAAATACATGCATATATTTACTCGCCGTTTTAAAACATTAATGTTGATGACAAAAGAGAATAATTTATTTTGATTGTCATTATGCCTTTCGGTCTAGAGACATGTGATAGTCAAATCAATACTAAACAAAAGATGTTTTTATAAAAAAAATACCTGACACAGTTTAAAGCGAATAAATGTAAATCAAAGCCGGTGAATGTGGGACAAGTACTGGTTTCTAATTACTGTTTTAATTCAAAAGAGTTAATTGGTTCCAAGGAAACATCCCAATATTGCTCAAGAAATGTGAAAAATGGAACGTGACTTTTTATACATAAAAAAATAGAGTCCACTAAATAAAATAAAAGTATTGATTAATCTTATGTTCACGACAAGCACAGAGGTGTCAATTTAAAGTAGGCAGGTGTTTGATTCCAACTGCAGGCATGCGTTTACACAATTATGAGTGTGGTCAGTCCCTAAATTAAAGTAGATTAAGTCACTACTTCCAAAGTAGAAAGTAAAATTTGACTAATCAAAAGTGAAATTCAAAAGAGTATTGTGTTTGTATTCATACTGATGAAATGTGATAGTCGTTGACATAAAACGTGATAAGCTTTGCAAATCGGTTGATAAGACGTCACAGTTTCGATTTAGATTGCCAGGTATAAAAAAGTGCGGGAAAAAAACCGATCGAATGAGGCTGCCCGTACAACCCTCTAGCGCCCACGCCACCTACAGGCACCTCCTCTTGCTGCTCCTGCTGGCGGGGTCCCTCGCCGCCACATTGGCCTCCCCCCCACCCCCACCGAGCTCACGGGTCGTGCGGACCAAGTACGGTGACTTGAGTGGCGTCGCGGTGACTCTGGATGCCCGTCATCTAGAGCCAGTGGAGGTGTACCGGGGGATCCCGTACGCTTCCCCTCCAACTGGGAGGCTGCGGTTCATGCCCCCGGTAACTGGAGCAATGTGGGGTGGTATCAGGGCGGCAGAGCACTTCGGCCCGGTCTGCCCCCAGAGGCTGCCTGACATCTCGAACGAGACGGCAAGTCTTCTCAAGATGTCCAGGTGAGCTACAAACACATTTGGTGAGAGACAGTGAGTACTCAGGATGTCCAGGTGAGCTACAAACACATTTGGTGAGAGACAGTGAGTACTCAGGATGTCCAGGTGAGCTACAAACACATTTGGTGAGAGACAGTGAGTACTCAGGATGTCCAGGTGAGCTACAAACACATTTGGAGAGAGACAGTGAGTACTCAGGATGTCCAGGTGAGCTACAAACACATTTGGTGAGAGACAGTGAGTACTCAGGATGTCCAGGTGAGCTACAAACACATTTGGAGAGAGACAGTGAGTACTCAGGATGTCCAGGTGAGCTACAAACACATTTGGTGAGAGACAGTGAGTACTCAGGATGTCCAGGTGAGCTACAAACACATTTGGAGAGAGACAGTGAGTACTCAGGATGTCCAGGTGAGCTACAAACACATTTGGTGAGAGACAGTGAGTACTCAGGATGTCCAGGTGAGCTACAAACACATTTGGAGAGAGACAGTGAGTACTCAGGATGTCCAGGTGAGCTACAAACACATTTGGTGAGAGACAGTGAGTACTCAGGATGTCCAGGTGAGCTACAAACACATTTGGAGAGAGACAGTGAGTACTCAGGATGTCCAGGTGAGCTACAAACACATTTGGTGAGAGACAGTGAGTACTCAGGATGTCCAGGTGAGCTACAAACACATTTGGAGAGAGACAGTGAGTACTCAGGATGTCCAGGTGAGCTACAAACACATTTGGTGAGAGACAGTGAGTACTCAGGATGTCCAGGTGAGCTACAAACACATTTGGAGAGAGACAGTGAGTACTCAGGATGTCCAGGTGAGCTACAAACACATTTGGTGAGAGACAGTGAGTACTCAGGATGTCCAGGTGAGCTACAAACACATTTGGAGAGAGACAGTGAGTACTCAGGATGTCCAGGTGAGCTACAAACACATTTGGTGAGAGACAGTGAGTACTCAGGATGTCCAGGTGAGCTACAAACACATTTGGAGAGAGACAGTGAGTACTCAGGATGTCCAGGTGAGCTACAAACACATTTGGTGAGAGACAGTGAGTACTCAGGATGTCCAGGTGAGCTACAAACACATTTGGAGAGAGACAGTGAGTACTCAGGATGTCCAGGTGAGCTACAAACACATTTGGTGAGAGACAGTGAGTACTCAGGATGTCCAGGTGAGCTACAAACACATTTGGAGAGAGACAGTGAGTACTCAGGATGTCCAGGTGAGCTACAAACACATTTGGTGAGAGACAGTGAGTACTCAGGATGTCCAGGTGAGCTACAAACACATTTGGAGAGAGACAGTGAGTACTCAGGATGTCCAGGTGAGCTACAAACACATTTGGTGAGAGACAGTGAGTACTCAGGATGTCCAGGTGAGCTACAAACACATTTGGAGAGACAGTGAGTACTCAGGATGTCCAGGTGAGCTACAAACATCCTTGATGAGAGATGCGTTGTATTCAAATATTACATTTATCACACATACTTGATTAATATGGTAACAAATTACTTGATTAATATGGTAACAAATTACTTGATTAATATGGTAACAAATTACTTGATTAATATGGTAACAAATTACATTATCTTTGTTTTTTCGCCATATCTTATTACCTGTACGTGCTAAACTTATTTAATCCCACTAATAAAGTTGGAATAAGGAATATTGAATTTAGAGCAAGTGTTCATGCACTTGCGTTGCGGAAAATCGCCTTCTGTACTTCAGCCACCAGTAAAACCCGACTATAATAGCGTGACATTTTTATTCACGTGTTCAGCTTACAAACTAAGTTAAACAGTTGAAAACATTCCAAGAAATAATGTCAAATAAAGAGTACATAATATGTGAGAATGATTGTATTTAGAAAATAGCTTATCTACTTAACTCCAAGTGTTATGATCTTAGGAAAAAGTATTATAATATTTAATAATAATAATAATAGTTATTATAATAATAATAAAATAAAGACTTATATTAGATGTGTAAGACTAATCGAAACACAATTGTGTTTGTCTAAATTGTATAATCTAAATAAATAAATTGAATTAATAAGATCATGTTAACCATTGAATAAAACATCAGCAGAGTGATAAAAACTAGTTGTCCCAGCCCAAAATTTGCATTCTTTAAAAACTTGAATTTTTGAAATTGAACGTTAATTCATTTACTAAACAAAGCGATATTTAAAAATAATTTATGCAACTATAAATAACATGAACATTACATGAATTTTTATGTTGAACAAAAATTCATTTACTAAACAAAACTATAGTTTTACATTTTTATGATAAATTATATACTTTAATGATGAAGTTTAATTAATAGGCTACATAGAATGTATTTTAATTAGTTAATTATTCAGTTAAAAAATTAAATAACATCTTTATAAAAACGTTGTTTGTAGAAAAACTCATTGTTCTCTAAATCAATTGTTTTTTTTAACTAAGGAATATTTTAACTCCATTAAATGATTGGGCTTGGCTGAGTGAAACGTACCCACGTGCAAACAAGGGTTTAGGAAAAAGTATCCCAACTTTTGTAAAAGTTTAACCTTGACTCTTATTAATAGTTATGGCTAAAGCAACTCTCAACGAAAATTTCATGCACTTTAATCTGAATGGTAAAACATTTTGTTAAGGAGAAAAGTTCACCCTAGGCTGTAAGGACATCTGTGTTTGAAAATAGCAGATGATATGCTAACAGATAAAAGCATGAAAGACTTAGTGAAATATGACGAATATCTTCATTGCCATTATACAATATTAGATCTTGTTTTCCTGGCGGTGCTCCTTCATTAGCTTTAAATGTAGCGGCAACATGGGATTATGGGACCTCGTTTTATCTTCTTTGATTTTGGTCGCTATTGTTTGCTATGTACTCTATATTAGCAAAGTCTTATCATGTCTTCCTTCGTCAGCTGCTTTTTAATCTTCATCTTGTGTTAGCTTGTGCATTTTGTGGAAGGAAAAAATTATAAGATTTTAGACGTTTGTGGAGTAACGCGTAAGCACACGCGTTAATCATGGCTCACACGCTGCGATTGCTGGGTTTCTCAGGCAATGTTCAACACCTATATCTACGTCGTAGATGTACACTTGTGCTATGTTTGTGACCAAAGCCAGTCACGTGAAGTGGTCAAATAACATGCCGTATGGTTTCATGTGTTTTGTAGTTATATGCCAGCAGCTGTCTGTTCCGTTTTCGTATAGCTACTAACCATCACGAATGTTCTGTTAACGAACGTATATCTGTCTAATAGTTCTTTGTTCATGCATCATGTCCAGTTAAGAGCGTCTCTAGAATGTATATACTTGATATGTTGTTAGAACAACTTTCCCAGTGTGCTTTAATGAACTTCCTGTTGTTGTTTTTAACATTGATTTAACAATTCATTACAGTAATCGCAAATACGACTCAGGCTTCCTTTATTTGATGGAGCACTTTATCTAGCTGTTGCATGGCCGGATGGTACCAGTTTTCTTCTCCCACATTACTATCAGTTCAATGAGGCACGTGTTGCACTTCCTTTATTGCATTGCTAGTTTCACGCGGCCATCTTCCTGTGATGCTTGGTCTACCACGAAATACACGAGGCATAGCTTTATAATAGAGCACTCAATTAATTTAAATACTATATCAACTATTGTAGCTACAAACTTTTAATGTTAGATATTTGATAATATATAAACATACATACTTAATAACTCAGTTCCTTTACAGGGTAGGCAAGAAACTGTGAGTATAGCTCAAAAACCCACTTCCATTCTCACTAACTTTCTCCACACCTCCCTATCCTTGCATAATCCCTTCACTTCAACAACATCCATACATCGAGTCACATATTCTTAAAACACTTAATATTGATCTTCTTCAAACATTGTTCCATAATATTTTGCCACATATTACACTGCCTACCCCTTCCTTTTGATCCACACACAATCTACCTTCATATATTTGATTCTTCAATAGATCCCCACCAAACCTCTTAACATGCCCGAACCAACGTAAGACACTTCTTTCACATTGATCTATTGGATTCCCTTACAAACTTCACTCCTTCAGTATCCGTTCATTACTGACTTTGTCCATACAAGTTTTTCCATCTACATTTCTTAAATAGCTCAATTCAACCACATTAACCTTGCTCTTGTGTTTATCCTGACAATACCACGCTTCACATTCATAAAACAATATTGGCGTTAACACACTTTTATATACAGCCATCTTAGACTTTCGATATTGCTTCATTCTTTTCAATAATACTTATAATTCCAGCTATTCCCTGATGTGTATTCATTCACCCATCTTTTGATTTCACCATATAGTCTTCCATTTTTATAGAAAATTCTGCCAAGATACACAAAATTATTCACTTGTTTTAACAGTTTTTCATTCATACTAAATTATATATAATATAATAGTACATATTTTATATTTACTGTGAACCACAGCTACGTTTTATCAAGGAACCCGTGAGATATATCAAATAATCAGTGAGATATATCAAGGAGCCGTGAAATAATATGAGAGAACACTTTTGAATGTAAAACATTTGGTTTTCATAGTAGACTTTTGACTTCTTCTTAGGTAAAAAATATTAAAATAGGTTGTGATGATTATATCATTCTAAAAAGAGACAAACCTGTCCATACAAATAAAAAAAGATCAGTTGATAGTATCAAGATATTTTAATTTTTAAATTTTAAAAATGATTTAAATAAGATTAATAAAGAAAGAATAAAAGTAAAAACCTTATTATGAAATGATGAAAACAATGTTGAGAAGTGCTACTATATGAACGTGGCACATCTACCGCAGACAATGTTCTGAACTTTAAAAATTAGAACCTATATGCACCTAAAAGCAAGAATTTTAAAATGTTAATTATGTTAAATGTTTACCACTTATACCCTTTTATTTCCTTTCATTATTCTTTCCTTTGCCATTTTGGTACTTTATGCACCTTGTAACCCTTTTGTCCTTCTTACTCTTTTACACACTTTTCCCTCTTTTACTCTTTAAAACATTTTACCCCACTAATTTTAATTAAATTTACTTTATGCCCTGTTTTCCCCTTTTGGTATTTTTTCTAACATTTCCACCCTTTTTGCCCCTTTTTGTCATTTTTGCCTATTTTTTCCTCTAGAATGTTTTCCTTAATACCATTTTCAATATTTTTACCTTTTTAATACCTTTTGCGCTTTTATAATTTTACTTACACTTTATTTAAAATAAGAAAATTTATTAGATCAACATTTTATAATTTTTAACCTTTTTGAAATGTTTAGCCCATTTATTCTATAATATTTAGATCTGGTTTAGCCGGGTACTTAATTTTAAAAATGTAAAATGTTCAAAAAGATCAAAAAGGGTTAAAGATGAAACTAATAAAAAAATCGGTTTAATAAAAGGGCAGCAAGAGTAAGTAAAAAGGTTACAAAGTGTAAATCCGATTAAAAGGAAAAAATTGTTAATAAGGGTGAAAAGGGGGGAACATGTAAAAGGGTTCAAAAGGGTAAAAGGAGTAAAAAGGGACAAACAGGTTAAAAAGCTAAATGAGGTGAAAGGGTGAACAGGAGAATAAAGGCAAAGTGGTAAAATGGATAAAATTATCTTAAATGATTTCGATTGGATTTTCTTTTAATCCTTTTGACCTTTATGTACTTCTTACATCTTTTTAAAATTTTACCCTAAAGCAATACCCTTTTTGCCGGTTTTCCTTTAATATCATTTCCACCCCTAGAATCATTTTACCCTCTTTAACCTATTCATTTACCCTTTTTAACTTTTAAAAAAAACTTTAATTATATTTCCTTTTCACCCCTTTTAACCATTTTAAAAAGTGTTACACCTTTTTAATCTGTTTACCTTTATAAAACTTTAATCTTTCTTCCTGACCAAGAAGGGTATGTTACGTTAATGCTAGTTTAGTAATAAAATTTTATCAATCACCACTGCTTTTCTTAAAATTCTGAACAGATTTTAATCATTGAGGTCTTAATTTTTTAGCATAGACTTGCAGATTTGCAGATATTGGTCATAGTTTTAAGAATTTTACTCAATAAAATGTTAGTTGACCTTTTATATATTCAAAAACTTTCTAAAATATATAAAAAATCACAAACTTCTTGATGAACGCATTTTTCAAATTTGTGACAAATAGTTACAAATCTGCAAGTTGGAGCCAAAAGATTAATACCTCTCCCTCAATGATCCACAAAGGTTAAGAAATATAGACGGAACTATGGTAACAATATTCTTACTATAGAGGTTTAATAATACAGACACGCTCCGGTAGCCCCGTGGTCTGAGATACTACCCTTACAGTAGACTAGACAGCGATGACAGGAAATCCAGGTACAAATTTTAGTCAGGAATAATGAGGGAAGCTTTTACAAAATAGTTTTCCTCCATGCAAATGTGGGTACACTTCCTCTAAATATAGCCTTCTAATCCCTAAAAAAACATTAGCGTAGTTAGTACATAAGCACCCAATCGGGTGAAAGATGTAGAGGTAAAAAACATTCAGGTAGATTTATAAATTTAACATCGGACAGATAATAACACTTTGATCCTTGGGTTGATAATGGAGAATAAAATATTTAAAAAAATAACTCGACATAAGATATAAAATTTAAAACCTAGTTTGTGGATGTATAATATTTGGATTTTAAACCGCATTGGTGGGAATGTGGACTAGTCTGGTTTGTGGATGATGGGTAGGTTGGGATTCAAATCCAAGATTTGTGTATCGAATGTATTTTTTTCCTAAATTATCATACTCTCTCTCCAAGCCAATGCAGGTAAATTTCCTTTGCCATCTATCTTGGTCGTATATACTCCATTTATGTAAATATATTTACTTCCTTGATAGAAAGTAGGACTCTATGCACAACAAAATAATAATTGGATAACAGCGTTAATATTCATTTACATTTACATTTGAATTAACATTTGTTAAGGATAAGTGACCGAATGTATTCAATAATCCATATAAAATAAATAATAACATGTTTACATTGGAATCGAACCCAGTATCTTTTGGTTTGGAAAATCAATACTTTTCCCATAAGCTATGTAGGTATTTTCCATACAAGGTTTGAATTTCACTTATATTACGAATATTAGGTTAAATTGTATCATTTATTTGAATTAATCGCGAACCCTATCACAAAATTTCTTCCCCCCCCCCCATCTACAATTAGAGCCACCGGATACTTTTGGGGCTCCAACTTCAAAAAACAAAAGCAAGGTACTTTGAAATTGAAACAAATGGAAACAAATAAATAAAATATAAAATAATGAAACACAAAATTCAGCATCAGCACCGGTTTCTTTTTGAGTTGTTTTATTTATTTTTTCCACTTCCTCCCTTACTTTTTATTAATGTTAAAATGTTTCTCAGTTGCCTCATTGCTGCATGTTTCGGCATACATGATCACCTCTCATTTAAAATTATTAGTAGATCTACAATAATTGACTTGAAGTAGCTTTCATGGTGTTCACGGTAGAAAAACTAGTTTATGACTGAAGAGTAGGGATCACTCATCTAGTTGAGTGGCATGACCCTTACTAGGAGAGCTCAGGCCGGAATTGAAGTCAAATGACAGGAAGGGGGGTTTTAGGAAGTTATTGAGGAGTGTGAGGCCCTGGAATGCCTATGTTCAGGCTACAATTAAGTCAACCCGGCTATTACTAGGACCCCGGGTACTATTAACAACTTCACTTTTTACCCAAACTATTTAGAGTTTATGGCTAGTAGCACGTCCCTGGCTGCTCTTAGATAAAATAATATATGTTTTTAATTGATTTCAATTTATATTAAAAAAAGTATATTTTGTTTGTTAGTTTGTCTCTCTTGAGAATTTCGCAATATCTACCATGTGTAGAGGGTAGACATTATACAATAAGTAGCCTCTGTGCACAAACAAGTACACCTATAAGCTAGAATTTTATGTTTTGATTAGATTTTTCTAAATTTACTAAAAACTAGATTAAAATAAATAAATTTATGAGATTTTTCTGTTTGATTGAAGTAAATAAAAGTGCTGCCTAGGGTAACAACGCAATGCATTGTGTGGTTACCCAGTGCAATGCTAGGTACTTCTGCTTGTACAAAATAAATGGTACAGTGCACCACAAAGACTTTCTATTTTATCTTAAAATAAAAACATTTAATAAAACTGATTAAATTTATTAAACGAAATAATATACGTGATTGCAGGAACACTCCACCAAACATTATATATTAAATAATATAAAATTTTACAGAAACTTAGAGAAAAGAGGAACATCTCTGTCCACCAAAGAGAATTATAACAGTAAAATTCAATTTTCAAATAGCTCCATTAAATATATTTATTGTTTATAGCTAAAAAAATGTGGTTTTTAAAAATATATTTTGGATAAAATATGTTTATTTTGATTAGTACTACAATTCTACAACGATAAGTTATTTTGTATTGGAAACATTTGTTGAGATAATTATGATCGAAATGGAAAATTTCTGTTAGTGTAAAGTAAATTTAAGTTTAAAATTATGTTAATGGAAATACTAGAGTTTTAATTTTGTTTATAATGTTAAACCGTGCCTGGATACAATATTTAATCAAATTCGTTAAAGCGAATTTTGAGCAAATCGATTTTTTTTTTTTTTGCCCATCAATATACTACACAGAGTTAGATACTCAATTCCAAAACCATTCTGGCAAACCTGATGAAAAATCTATAGGCCCATACCAAGTTTTAGCCCGATTGGTAAAATTTTTTCGGCTCTAGGCCAAAATACAGACACACAGCTTCACCAAAACCACTTTTTCGGTTTGGTGAGTAGTGTGTACTCTATTGGATAGGTTTCTCAGTCATGTTTCCTACAATAAGCTATGCACAAAGTAAATGTAGAGTAGTTAACATTGATAAAAGGTCCCTACTCATTTAAACGCTGTCAAAATTGATACCCCGGACTAAAGATAATAAATTTAAAATCAAATAACTTGTTATTAATATTTGAGATTAGATTTAATATCTTAGTAGATGTTCATTTATTTAAAATATATAGACTATAACTAGCCCTAAGTATTAACATAAATGATACTCATCATCTTAATATACGTATAGGGATGATGTAGACAATTAAGAAATGCACTTTGTAAGGTTAGAGAAAGGACAGGAATCCCACAGAGATAAATCACATATCACTCCCCACTTTCCCAATGTACCCAGACGATATTCGAACCTTGACCTGCCTGTCACCGGAGATTTTAGTCCTCTACGAACCTGATGCATTAGATTAGACCATGTGTCCACCAGTGTTCTTCTAAAAGCTATCCGAAACCGAAAGTATACATATTTGTATGTAGTCGTACTCCAAGATAGTATTTGTTTCAGGGCTAGTGTGTTTATCTACAAACGACCTATCTTAGATTAATAATTCACTCTACTTTAAGCCATATAAATATTCTTTTTTTAGAAAACTACTTTGTACTGTGAGGGATAACTTAATTTTACTGTAACAAAATAGACTCGCAATATACTAGACTGCCAGAGACGGGGAGATCGTGGATCGATTCTGTTCGGATGTACTAAGAGTATTTTTCCTAAATGGTTTTTCACTCTCTCTCCATACAAATTCATATACACTTTATCTTAATTCAACCTTCCTAATCCCTAACACATTGGTGTAATTATCGTATAGCCTAAACGGGTATTAAGACTAGGTGCTAAAAAAATATCTACCGTGCTCCATATAATACTTTCCGTCCGGGATACCTGCATATTTACACTAATGAGGGAGGGATACAGGTAGTAATCCCATGTATAACATTGCTACTGAAGTAATATTCTTATTACTAAGTTAAAAACAATTTTAGTTTCTTAAGAATTATAGAAAAGCTGACCCTAGCACGTGTTTACTTCCACCTCCTTAGGACACATATGATTACACACATGAAAGTCACTATCTAGTAAACAGGTTCTACACCAGATAATATTATGACTAAAAACATCACATTCAAAACAAACCTTTCAAATGTTAGGAGATATCTGTCAAGCCAATGTAATAAATAAATCAACTAGAATGTGTCTTGTTGATAAATAATTGATATATAATGTTTAACAATCATAAGTGATAGTAAAATGATCTACAATATTTAAGAGTATAGAAATATACTTTATATAATAAGTTTAGGAAGACTTGTTACAATATATTTCTCCAAACATTTAAGAACAATATTCTTAGTAAACTTTAAATCCTTTTCAAAAATAAACCTATCAGCCGGTTCCTTAGAATTTAGTAATAATATTCACGTAAAAGATAGAGTAGATATAATGTTGGCACCCCTGACTTGTGGAAGCTGAGATTTCATTTATGGTGTGGTCTACTAGTAGTAGTTTTTTTAAATGTTTTTAAACAAATGTCAGTGCGTTTAGTTCAAATATACCTTCCATATTGTCTATCTATAGTTTATAAATTTCTCGGGCCCGTAGATATGAGGCTATAATAGCTAGCCACAAATATAGGATAACCTCGCTCGATCCTGGCAGGGGCGACCAAATTTAAGAAATATAACGCTTGGTTCACTCGGCTGTCCAGTTAGCTATTTCAGGCGTACTATGATATAAATGTCAACACACAAGCTGAAAATCATAGTAACTACAAGACAGTACTAACACGTGTAAAATCTTATAAAACAAAATCGTGATTTTAGGACGGATTTGTGAACATAATAATCTTTTAACACATTCTGAAATTTAGCTCTAGTAGTCAAATGTTTGTTTAAATTAATCCATAAGTTAGTAATTTTAATACAGAGAAGCAATACTAAGGAAACATTTTAAGTGTCCTCTCTCATCCTAGACACCACTGCTGAAATAAACTATATCACATAAACTATCAACTGCTTTTGAAGGAATAAAAACATTCAATACTTGTCAAAATAAAACTACACACGAATTTTGTTGCTATTTATTTGTCTCGTACATTTACGATCAAAAACTCTACCTCAAAATATACCATTGAAATGAATTTTCATAGTGTTCTATTATGATGATAGAAAGGTGTTGGGCTAGATTTATTGCATTATGTGACCAATGAAATATATTCGACTCTTCCGTACATAAATACACTGTACAGACCAATAAAACACTTTACAGGACCAACTTCTTTTAAGTTTTTGACTTTAAGATGAAGTTCAATTAAAGAAAAATTGGGTATACATGTGTCAGTTTCTTACTACCGGAAATATAAAATTTTATGTTGGTTGCATCAGAAATTCCTGAATTTGAAATAATTTTACTGACGGACATCGCTGAAAGGAGACTTGTAAGTTTATAGGACATTCTTCTTGAGCTACGACAGTGTTAGGGGATTGTGCCATTTAACCTCTGTTGAATACTTTAATAATTTAAAAGTTTCAAAACTTTTGGATTGCAAGGAGTAAATTGGAAGATAAACACATACATATGTATTTCTCTGGAATATAAGAAATTATATCATGTGTTTTTAAAAGAGTCTTCCATGAAAGTAAAAATTACTACTTTGAGAAAATTTTATGGGAAGCTATGATGCTTCAAAACTACCAGGACAATCGTCAAATAAATTAAATGTTGATGTTGATGTTGTGAAAATAGCAGAAAATGACTGCAATTATAAGATTAGATCTATTTGTATACACCCTTCACCTTAATCATAAAACTGTGGTAATTTTTGTAAGCATTTTTGGAAATGAGATCAATTTAATGTTAGCATATCTTTTTAAATGTGATAGTCCCAAAATCTAAATATATTAAAGTAGGTGTCTTTAAAATTAATTTTGGGGTAAAATATATTTTGAAGTAAAAATAACCATTTAGATATTGTGAAATATCTGTATGTTTGCAATAATATGCGTTGCAGGCGAACATAAACTACCTGCTATTTAAGAAATTGTTTATAATTTAAAGATATGGTTCACTATCAAAACCAGCACGATATCGCGCTCAGGAAAGCGAACTTGGTAGTAGATTATATATTTAATAAGTAATCATGTGTCTATAAAGTAAGCATAAAAAATTATATAAAATGTATTCTTATATACAGAATTTATTATACACTGAATTGCATAAATTATTATCATGTCAGAATTTCTTTGTAGAATATATTCTTGGTAAATTTGGCCAGTGTTATTTTGTCGTTGATCTCTTCCAATCCCAGAGAATATGCAGGTCCAAGCAAATTAACGTGAATGGCTGATTCCAACTGTATTGGAAGGTAGTTGATACATTGGTGAGTGATTGATCCTGGGTTTTGTTGATTGTCATTGCGAATGCTTAAGATAATAGAAACCGTTTCCTAACCAACTTGTATGACAGAACATCAGTTGATGTCAATTTAATCACATGTCCGGAGAAAGATACTATCAAGACAGTACATAGAATTCTGTTGTTGTGCATATGTTCCACTCGCATTCTTTTTCCGTTGATGAGCCCTTTGGCCATGTTATATTGGGCAAGAGAGTCACAATTGCCTTCATTTTTGACTTTCAAATCATGACATGGGAGACCACTTAGCTTGATGGTATTGATATATTCCATTGTAAACTGGAGTGATTCATTAACGTCATCAGTTAAGATGGAATCCACATGGTGTTATTACTTTCTTGCTCGTAATTGCCTTATGGATTGCTGCACAATCATCATTGCGAGGGGTAAAACTCTTTCGGTCCATATTATCAGTTTTCAATGAGGCTTGAAAGGAGATCCGTATACGAAATAAATGACTAAATCGATATTAGAACAAATATGAGATAGTCCATCAAGTAAAATGGCATCATCTAGATGCGTTGTTTGGTAACAGAGAGATTCCTTTGCCCAATCTGAGAAGATACTCCTCAACTTAATTTTCTCCTTGCTATGACACGCATTCATCTTGTCAGTAAGAGTTTTGTAAGATGAATCCCAAATTTTATTCATCTTGATTTAGTGTTTGACGGTTTTAACTTTGTATTCTGCCGTTGGGTAGAATTGTGAGTGTTTGTATCAGGTTACTGCAAATGAAATACTTTTCTTAAAATGATTGTGGGCTGTTTTTAGTTAAAAAATATGTCCAGAACTGAAAGTACTGTAGATTGAATCATGCAGACCTCATACATTCTTATGAGTACTGCTGATTGTATCAATTAACCATCTGCAGTCCTGGAAGGATGAAGTATCTGACATACCCAGCACTTGAATGGGGATTTTGAATCCGTTTGTATTTTTTGACCACCTTCCATTAATATCTCAGTAATACCAGAAAATACAATTGGAATATATTTTTGTCTTTTTCTGTGGACATATGTCATTATAGTTCTAATGATAAATGTTTATCCACACCTGAAGGGAGTATCGAGACAGAACAGATTATAATGAGATGCAAATTCGATTGTTGTCATGATTTTATTGATGACATGGCGCTGCTCTTCATTGACGTTTGCATACAATTTTTAGTACAGTTCCGTTTTCTGGTTGATATTAAAATCATCGACTGTGGCTGTTTACCAGACAGGAATAGGACTGCCAAATTTCACATATGAAAAATTGTGAGTTATGATAATTTTATCGATTTCTAGTAACGTAGAATTATAGGCGTCTTTTTGAAATAGGCCATGGTTTTGAAAATATTCTGACATTGATTCCTTTAATTAATTTCAGAGCTTAGCACAGTTGGTAGTAACGTTAATTCCACAGATTTCTCCAAAACGTGGGGGGATGATTATTAGAATAATTTGTGCCTCAACAACTTAAGTTAAGAGAGGTCGTCATTGTTGGTCATTGGTCGCTATTCCTCTTGCTTTAGCTCCCTTTAGAAATGTTGGTTAGGTAATCCTTTTGAATCTCTTCACGATATCATAGTTTTTATCTCTTATGATGTGAAGTAAGAATAGGCAAAGTTGGAAGAGCTTAGTCTCTTTTTGAATTGACCAAGTAGAGTTGTAGAATCACTCCCGCTTCTTTGCGTGGACTCCTTATTATTCCTTTATAGATAGAATGAGTGGAATCTTTATGTTAAGTTTTTCATGTATATACGGATACATTTTATTTATCTGGAACCATGTACCTAACTTTGTTTTTTTGATCACTGATGGCCTTATCTCCATTTCCAACAACAACGTAGACATTTTGTTAATTTTCCCGATGACAGTCTAGTCGTTCAACGTGAATTGATTGCTTTCTCTTCTAGTACTCAATAAATCGCCACTAAGCCTCACATGGGCCGTCATATCTGGAATTGAGGAAGCGTGAGGTTTTATCGCACACCATTTCTTGGGGATTGTTGTCTACTTGAGTGGTTTAGGTAACATATCCCTTGTAGATGTAATTGTATACATATTTGATGCTTTAGACAGCTGTAAAAACGTCGACATTGATCTGGATGTTGTATTTGAGGAGTAGATAACGATGGCAAAGAAGGACATATATGTTGTCCTATGACTGGACATTTTAATTACTAATTGTTCACTGTCTCGGAGATGATAAAATGGATGTCCTTTGGGATTTTCTTGACTTTCATTTGAGATCTATTTTGAAAAGTCTATTGAGCATGTTCCATCTTTTATGCATAGAGCATTTGAACTCATTTATCTACTAGGTCCAAATGTTCCATCTTTACTGCATGGAGAATTTGGACTCATTTATCTGAAAGGTCCAAATGTTTCATCTTTACTGCATGGAGCATTTGAACTCATTTATCTGCAAGGTCCAAATGTTCCATCTTTGCTGCATTGAGCATTTGGACTCATTTATCTGCAAGGTCCAAATGTTCCATCTTTACTGCATGGAGCATTTGGACTCATTTAATTGCAAGGTCCAAACGTTCCATCTTTGCTGCATGGAGCAATTGGACTCATTTTTCTGCAAGGTCCAAATGTTCCATCTTTACTGCATGGAGCATTTGGACTCATTTATCTGCAAGGTCCAAACGTTCCATCTTTGCTGCATGGAGCATTTGGACTCATTTATCTGCAAGGTCCAAATGTTCCATCTTTACTGCATGGAGCATTTGGACTCATTTATCTGCAAGGTCCGAACGTTCTATCTTTGCTGCATGGAGCATTTTGACTCATTTATCTGCAAGGTCCAAATGTTCCATCTTTACTGCTGAGCATTTGGACTCATTTATCTGCAAGTTCCTTGCAATATTATTTGATTGTTGACCAGCTCATACGAAATTGAGTCTGTGTCGAGGTAATACATTTGGGCACAAACCATTCTATATATTTAATATATAATTTTGATTTCGTCATCGCTACACATAGTGACTAGAATGTGAGCATGGGGCAGTTCTCTCTTCAGTAATTCAAATGTGTATTTGTGTGCGTCTGTTTGACCAAATACAAAATACTTGTTGATGTCTTCGACTAAGGGTCTACATTTTTCATGGAATGTTCGATCTATAAGGCCAGGACACAAATGTGTATTTTCACTAGAGAAAGAAAGATTTGAAGTGATTTTGGGCCATTTTGTAATACATGTAAATTTAATGATTATATATTATTTCCCCAATTTTCAAACAATTGTCATATAAACCATATACCTTTCCCTCACTTTGCGTGGGATTACGATGAATGTAGGGGAAAATATGACCATTCTAACCACACGTTGACCATTGTCATGGGCCAAAGTATGAAAATGGTCCATGTTTACAATATACTTTTAAGCTTGGATGTCCTTTTAGTGACTATTAACAAAGTTCAAGTTGTTTCCCTCCACGCACACATACATTTCAACTAATCATTGTAGGAAAATATCATATTATTATATATAGAATGTCTTGAGCAATAGGTTCAAGTTTAGTGAGACAAAATGGTGAAAATTGGAATACGGTAAATCGGACATGAGTAAAAGTGGTGTTTTCCATATGTCTTATACCATCATGCTATCCATGGTCACCATAAAGAAAGAGAAGTCTTATACCATCATGCTATCCATGGTCACCATAAAGAAAGAGAAGTGGGTATGCCATAGGACCCAGATATAAACTAAAAATGGAAATTCAATTCACAGGCGGAGCTTGATTAAATATCGGATTAAAAATTAGATCCCACTTTCCAGGTGCTTTATTCTCATTTGCAACGAATATCGCAGATATATCAAGAGAATTTGGATAATTGTATCCGCAAGGGTCCGTAATTTTTTTCTGATACACGTGTACATAGGTAGATCACGTTGTTGATCATGTGATCTATCTCTCATCCCTGAATCCATTCTCCTAGGCTATATGCCCAACCGAACTTATTTGATTTAATAATTTCTGTCAATTGAGCTATGAATTGTTCATTGCAATTAGAGTTTGCTGCCTCATTCATTCGTTGTCAGACTCTAGTCTGGAGATCATAAGAAGAAACTTGACCAAACTTAGGATACTGTCCTTTAGGTGGTAGAAGTGATCGAGGATTTTGATAAACTATGTCATGAATTGGGAAGTGATAGGGTACACCAGACATAATTTGATATATTTTAGCAGAAGTACTAACCATGGCAATAGCTGAATTGTATGGTCCGATATTGTCCTTATATTTCTGTGATAGCTCATGAATGTGGAGCAACAATGACTTGATGATATAACATGATCAGTGTTATTGAAGATCTACATTTTCTGTGTGACAACAGCTGTTGCCCTCTGATATGAATCGACGAACGTCAAAATATTCACATAAATGGTTCATTTGCCCAAGGTAATGGGAAAACATAGAAGTATTTTGATAGAAAGAAATATTGTTGTTTCTTGGTCTTGATGTTGGAGAATTGGCTATTTTTATCTCTATCAACTTGCTTCTGGGTATGATCAGCTTCACGTGCACCTCTGCTATATACCGGTAATTTTCGTTTTAGCACCATTGTAAAAGACGTAGACTTTATAAATGTAGCAGGAGGAGCGATGATCCAATCTAAAGAACGAGATATTGTGAAAAATAAAAAACTAGATGCTATTAGTATGTCTTCTGAATTAAGTAAAAATTAAAATCCAACCGGACGGTTAAAGAAAGAAGACGTAAAATGATAATATATTAGTCATTTGTTAAATACATTGTCACTTGCACTTCAGTTTTCACTTTGCTTTCCACTTTTTAATTGTTTTTAGTACGGGCCTTCAAGGATTTTAATATAAGCAATGGCTCACAAAATAAAGATGTCACGCATTGCCAGTTTGGTCAATATTGAATCAGAAACAATCAAATTAATAGCCGGACCAAATTTCTCTCATTTTGGATTTTTATATTATAGATGTTTTAAATGGAGGTAAAAGGTATAATCATGTCCCTATAGGATTTAAATAAACATATTAAAAGTTTAACAATTTAAAAAATGCAAAGTTAGATAGTTTTCAATAATGTTTCACGTGAAATATCACAATTCTAAGACCAAAGCTATTAGTTAGAAACCTTAATCCAAGCTTCATAAAAAATAAACCATGTTTTCAAGCAAGAACTACAATTTAAACATTATAAATAAACTAAATTTTTTTTTTACCTTAGGTCGTTAGTTCCCATAAGAATTACTGTAGTGTAGGGATATCTCCTTCCAAGAAGGCAAGCTTGTTATTCTACCTTTAACTCAAAGAGTTGATATTACTCTGTGTTCTTTCCAGGGGAAGGTATGACTACCTTAAGAGGCTCCTCCCATACCTGAGCAACCAGAGCGAGGACTGCCTCTACCTCAACATATATGCTCCATCACAAGGTATGGTAGGATTCTGGTAGAAAGGAACTTTTAGATAATACGAACTTTTATTTTTGCGCCGAAATTTAGGATTTTTTTATTATTATTAGTGTTATTTAATTGGTATCAACATTATCTATTAAAAGTAAATATTTCAATATAAAATGAATTTACGTATAAATTTATGAAAAAATTTTAGTAACTTTTAAATTATCAAAAAGTCTCTTTGTATCTAAATCAAACTGTACATTTCTCCACTTGTTAAATCATTGGATCAGTCTATAGAGTTTCAAACTTTTATTTTGTGCTCCATATATTTTTATCGATCTTGTGTATCGGTATTTTTGGCCCTAAAGGAGTAAAGATAAGGAAGTAATACTAAATTAAAGGAAATATACCCCAAATTGAATAGAGAGATATTGGGTAAGCATTTGGGATAAATATCCTTGGTAAGTCCACTGGGATTTGGGTCCCAACCTTCCCATCACCATTAAACCAAAGATCAGACGAGGTGTATTCCTTGGTTCACGTGTCATATGTAGCCGTGGCAAATTAACTCGTGATTAGATTCTGTAATTCTTGGCTCAGCTTGCTAGTGGTCGTGCTGCTGAACCGATACCCGCAACAATGATAACGTGAAAATATTGTTAATTGATTATAAAGAAGTTTAAAAACTAAGCAATTATATCGAAATTTATCCTTCAGGCCTTAAGGAATTGTTAGAAGATTCATTAAAGTATGGTGTATAACAATGACCTCATTATTTAATTTGTTTAGTTTTTTAAGCCTTTTTCTGAAAAACTACATTTTACAATATTGCTAGTATTAATTCTTTCACTTTTTTTTAATATAAAATGCATTACATGTATAAATAAATTTGACGAAATAATCTTTTTGTGAACAAAAAAAGCTTTACTTTTTTTAATAGGTTTGATTTTAAATGTGAGAATAATGTTAGTTTTAAATATTTTAAATGAATCGTTTTGTCAAATTATCAAGATTTCTACTAGTGCCATTTGAGTGGAACCAAATGTTTTCAAAAATCGTTTTAGTAACGTGTGTAACTATCAGATACTGTTCTTTTTCCTGTTTTCTTACTAAAAATGTAATTTAAAACTAATTGGGAAACTCTGATGCGTTGTTGTTGGGCTTTAGCTATACCCAAGTATTTACTTGTGGTTAGTGATGACTGGTGGAGTAGTGCCAGGCGTAGAGCGTCAACACTATAATTGTAATTTGTACGCTCTCCCTCGATATCCACTTGACCGATTACAAACGCTTCTCAAATTACACAAGACCTAGTAAAAGGGTGTTCATTGGCTTTCCGTAGACAAGCACGATAATAAGTGTGGGGAAATGAAGGGGTGGGATTACAATTAGCATCCCTTCAAATAATGACCAAAACCCTCTTCTCCACGTCTGGCAAACCACTAAAACCACCAATAATTTAGTGTGGTCGAACTTAACCCACCGATGATAGGTCAATCTGATTGTAGATTATGGTTGTCCCATATGCAGGCATGGTAGAGTGTCCTAGACATAGAAATCAAGACCAACCCTTCTAGAAGGCACGAAAGCTGTCTTACTAGAACAGAGTGTCCTAGACATAGGAATCAAGACCAACCCTTCTAGAAGGCACGAAAGCTGTCTTACTAGAATGATCACTAAACGGTATTATCAATTTTTGCAACATCTACATCTGCTTGTTGACCCTGGCGCTACGTTAGAGCGTTAAGGGCAACGTCTTCCTGACATTAGTATATATTTATTTCTGGTTGAAGTAAATGGTATTGCTTGGGAAAAATGTTTTTAATTTAATGATTGAGGAAAGGTAGTGCCTTTAAGCCCTGTGCTGACCGCGACTCAACCTGGATTTTAATTAACTTAAAACAAATCTAGTAAAAATTTTAAAATTCCTACTTCGAGTTGCACAGTTGGTACTTTTTTATATTTTAGACCTTCAAATGCGATAGGCATTGTTACATAAAAACAAACACTCCATTTTATGAAAATGATGAAATATAAATGGGGATGAAAGTTCTGACTCTTCAAAACCACTCAAAACAACCCTCAAATAAATTAGACCTTCCTATTGTGATCGAAACATTAAATAACTTCATTGATTTGTTTATGGAGGGTTAAATCTTGTCCCCTTTCTCACAGAACTGCGATAATTTTAAAATAGATAATTTTAAATTTTCAAACATTATTATTTTTATTATTTATTCAGATTAAAATATAGAGTTGTTTATGGTCTATTTCAACCTCATTTTGGGGTAAACCATATTTTTAAATAGAGAACTACCTTTTAAATCTTGTGGAATACCCAAACGTTTACAATGCGTTTTAACGCTTCAAAAGGCCTCATGGGTCATTTCTGCAATAGTGTGTCATTTTAAATATTTATCTGAATAATTTTCTATTTTCAATAGTTTTGTATATAAGTAAATGGCTACAACATATAAATGAAATAGTTGATTTAAATAAAATATAGCAAATAGAGTTTATTAATAAATTATTTGTTCCATGTAATTTTCTCTTATCCTAACGACTAGGAGGATTGACTTGAACCCTATATTATATACAGAATGGAGTTCAATCTCTTAAGTGGACTCTCAAGGCCGTTGTTTCTCTGTGATGTAGCGGCCGGTATCACTAGGATTTCCCGTATTAATGTGTTTGTATTCCATTCGGTGGGTTTTAAAGATACCAAATTGAAGCAAAATCCATAAATTCTCAAATAATTCTTAAAATATTTTTATGTTATCACAAAATAGAAAATATTTTGAAGTAGTTTTTTACTACATATTTGTTTATAATGCTGTCTACAACTTAAGCGATTTGGTCTATTTACAAAAATGGCCAGTGAAACTCTCTAGTATCAATCAATCACCAGTGTGCCGTGGATACAGGCGTATGTAAAGTATTGTCTGATTTTCCAATAATGAGGTCAGTTTTCGGATCTCATCCAAGTGTACTGAGGTGAATTCTTCCATGTTGTCTCCCACACTACCTTCACACAAATGCAGATGCATATTATCTATGAATAAATATTTTCTCCTACTTAACCCATTGGTATAGTTATGCGAATTGTTCATACAGATAGTATGTTTTGGGTTATGCATCCTATTTCAAAAACATACGGCTTTCTTACTTTAATTTATCACATTTAGATGGGAAATCCCAAATTAATCAATATCAAATGCCGAGAATTGAACCCAAAATGAAAAACTAAAAATACGCTTATGGATGCTAAAGCTGACTCAATTTTACACGGAAAAATGTAAATCCAACTGTAGAAATGAATTATTTTAATAATTGTCAAACACTTTATAATTATTGTTTTATTTTACCTCTGCTTTGCAAAGTGCCTAATGATTTTATTTGATTATAAATTACAACAAAATTAAAATTAAATTGATCTTATGTCCTATAAGAGAGTGTGTGTACTGAATTACTATTTATGTTGTTAATTAATAGAAGTAGTAAAAGTTGTCAAAGACAAGAGCCAAAAATATATATGTGTGTCACGAAAAACATTATAATAAAATAAATAATTGTTTTTAAAAAGATAGATTCTGCTAAAAAAATTAGATTAATGTTAGTCTTTTTATTTAAATTTATCTAAAGTTGTTGTAATAAAATTTAATAAAAATGAAACCTGCACCTGTGGTCACGAAAGCAAAGACGGCACTCTCATCTCATTTAGTATGGTTATGTTGGTGACTGGGAGGTCAGAATTCACGTCCGAGCCGGACAGGCTGAAGTATTTTGTTTTAACCTACACTTACTTCACACAAAGGCATAGTTCATATGCTTTAAACTACATCTTTATTATTCTTACCCCCTTGTAATATATATACGTATACCCTGGTGGGTAGTAAGACACACAAAAGATTTATATCACTTTTGCCGCAAAAGGCTCATGTGTCATCCCATGTAAGGTGGTAAGTATTCAGCCAAGGACGCAGATTAATTTCTCTCCCACGACACATACATAATAATAAGCGGGAGTTTGTGCTGGAGGGGGAGGAACTAGGAAGATACGAGTTGACAAGCACGCGAACTAATTATCTCGCTCATTGAAAGGTATTTGATATCAACATGCTTTGACTGTGGTCGTTTCAACGCCTCTGGGATATTTTTAATATATCTAAGAATAATAATTTTGTAATATTGACTGGACGGAAGTGGTCGGATTAATTTTACCACTTCATTTGGGGGCACGTGGTCAAAATTTTGGGCTCATTTTGTCTTGCAACCTCCTTCCTAGCCCTAAATAGCTTGAAGGTGCAAAGTATAACAAACAAACAAACAAAATAATCAGAGTGGGGCACATGAGTTGAACAGAGTAAAAATGATCTGAGAACAAATTATTTTTACTCAGTGACTCACAGCCCACCTGGTTACGGAAATTAAGAAAGGACAACGGTCTTCCTCATTAGTTTACATTATAAGAGATGCTTTTTTATGCCTTAAAATATTCTTAAATAGGAAAATACAGGAATACCAAAATTAAAGTAGAATATAAATGTGATGTTTTAATTTTATTTTAAGCATTCGTTATTGTTACACTAAATAATCATCCAAGAAAGTGATATTTAAATATATAAAAAAATATTCTATGTTCAAGAAATAGTACGCCTAAGTTAATATTAAAGTTTTACTTTATATTATAATTTAATTTCCTTTAGGTAACTATATAAACTATTTGTTAAAGTTTTGCGTAATAAATTTGAATTTATTTGCACACATATATTTGGAGGCAATACATATTATGATACACTAAACCAATATTAAGTCCCAAATAAATTAGTTGCCCAGGGGCCAAAAACAATAACGGGTACAAATAATTATAGAATTAAATCCTATTACTTTGAGAGAAACCCATGGTTAGCACAAACTCAAGATGCTCTTCTTACCTTTTAAATAAACAAGCTATATGTCCAAGATACCTCCAAAATAAATAAAAAATATCCCTTAAAAAGTCTCAAACATAACGAGAACTATTTAAAGTTTTCATAACTTTGGGTAATTTTCTTTGACAAAGAATATTAATTTAAGAACCTAAGCGGCAAATAATAAGTGCATGTAAAACGTGGCATAGTGACCTAACTCAAATAATATGTCTAATAGAATTATATAATTAGCAATCATTAAGTTTTAATTTGATTCATTCTAAACAAATCTTGAATTATAGTAAAGTTCGTACTGAAGTATATCTCTATATTAGAGTATTTGCTAATTTATTTTCTTTCAAAGGCTATCAATCATGATAATGAAGGTTCATAAGTTCTCAAACAAGAAACATGAAAGTTTAAACTTTAGAATCTTTGTCATAATATTCTCCTTAAATAATCAAATAACAAGGTGAAAGTTTAATAGTCTATTTCCATATTAAAGTATTAGGAAAATATTATTATTAAATACAATCAAACAACAAAGTGACAGTTTAATATTCTATTTTCATATCAACGTATTATTATTAAATACAATCAAACAACAAAGTAACCATTTAATAGTCTATTTCCACAACAGAGTCTTTGGAAAAATATTATACTATATTATCAAGTCTTCCAACGAAACATCTTAAGAAAAAGTTATTTAAAATTTTGAGAAATATGTCCAAAAGGAATTATGAAATATATAAATATAAGTTTTATAATTATTTTCAAGCCGAAACTGAATTTTGCTTACATTCTCTCAACGCCTCTTGGCTCGACGCTACCCACCTAGTTTAAACCGAACAAGTCCCAAGAGTTCGCTTCACTTGGCCGAACTACACTTTATATGCTATCTCCAGAGGGCGGGAGTTTAGTAATCATTTAGGGGGAACACACGCACTGGATGGATGGAGAACATTGGAGAAGCCACATAGACGATTCTCAAAGCATCTCCATCTCTCTGGAAACTTTTCCCTGGTTCCACCGATGCTAGCGCCTTCTGGTGGTGAGCCTTGGAAACGCAGTCACGAAGCTTAGTCTGAAACTCATAGTGTTGACTTTTGGATGTGTGGGACGGTGATTTTGGGCGTGTTGCTTATCTGGTCAAATAGGGCAACCATGGTGAGTAGATAACTTTTCTATGTATTCTATTTCTTTGGACTGAGGAACGACGGTACAGTTTGGTTTGTTGGTGATTGAAGGTTTAAGCTATAATCTCTGTCGTGTGTACGAGTGGTGATTTCACCTAAATAGTCCCCCATGCAAATGGGGCTACATTTCCTCTCAATTATACTTCAATAATAAAATACATAATCATGATTAATATAAATATATACAATGCTATATTGCCTATTTGGGCTGTAAACACAAATAAATATATACGCGAATAGACCTTATAGGTAACGAAACACAGTAGAAAAAGAATACTATCATCAATTTGAAACAAACATGTTTATACTTACAAGACTAAGAAATTTGAATTTTAATTTACATATAGTTGAATGATAAGGTATTTTTTTCCTTTTTATAGCATTTATTTAGTCTAAATATAATCAAATCTTAAATTATCAAAGCTATTTTAAAATTAAACTCTATGAATTTAAAAGTAATTTTATATTAGAGAAATCTATAACTATATTTATAGCATTTTTTAAAGGTATAAGGTATTCTTGTGACATCTTTAAGAAAAAATGCCCATGCATAGCTAGCGTATTTTGAATAGTATACGCATGTGAGCTCTACCCATAAGAAATCTATTTAAAGTCAATTCAAAGACTTGGGTTTTTGAAGAAAATATAATGCCATCTATATTATTTTTATATTTCTATCTGGGCTAGGCCTGTCCCAGACAAGCGTAATTTAGGATTTCGCGCGAAACTTGTTCCCGGTTGTTTTGATCTATTTTTAGGTCTTTCTTAACAGAAGGTAGCGCGAATGGTTCATGGTAGTGTCAGGTTATCGGGATGTATGAAAAAAACTCCCTAAAGACATACAACTATGGATGTGTAGATCAATGCCAACATTATTACTATGGGAAGTTTTCTCAGTATAGCTCGCTCAAACATTTGCTCTGAATCTGCCAGAAATTACGGTGCAGACAGTTAAAAACAGACTGTTGGCCTTCCCCCAGAGGTCCTTGAGAATACTGTTGCAGGATATGGGGGCTTCCAGCAAGAATATGACAATGAGCAGCAAAAAAAGCAAAGTTGCATGAATATCGTGTTACTGCTACACATGAATTGAAACTTCCCAACAAACAGAAGATACTCGATTAATGCCATTGGTTCCAGCAGTTTGACAATGCACAGTCGGGAATACTGGACAACACGTGGCTCTCCGACGAGGCGTGTTTCCACCTAAGTATGTACATGAATTCCCAGAATATCCTTATGTAGGCTAGTGAGAATCCTCACATCTTGCATGAGACACCTCTTCATGATGAAAAAGTTGGTGTATGATGTACTTAGTCACAGCACCACATTATTGGGCCCATCTTATTCCAAACAACGGTGGATACCTCAATTTACAAACAAATATTCCATGTGTTTGTGAATCAGTTGGACGACGAAGAAATTCGCACTGAATATTTTCAGTATATGGTGCCACTTGCCACACCTCTAATGTCAGCATGGCTGAAATTGTTTTCTTTTTTGAAGATAGTGTTATTTCTAATGGACTTTGACCACTGAAGTTGCAAGACCTTGTTATCCAATCCCTTCGGCTTCGAGGGTAACTGGCTTATGTAGTTGATGTCCCGACGGCGGTGACGTCGTAGTCAGACCCGCGTGGGTAGGAAAAAGGTCGGAGAGTGTGTTCCGGCAACGTTAGTCGCGGTGGAACATAAGGATGTTCCGGCAACGTGAGTCGCGGTGGAACGGAAGCATGTCCGACAACGTGAGTCGCGGTGAAACGGAAGGATGTTCCGGCAACGTGAGTCGCGGTGGAACGGAAGGATGTTCCAGCAACGAGAGTCGTGGTGGAACATGAGGAAGTCCCGGCAACGTGAGTCGCGGTGGGAGGTATGGTGATGGTGGAGAGGGAGAAAGGGTTAAAGACGCAGACGCAGACGCAGACGCAAATTAGCATGCTCTAATGCACCCTGAAGGGGTGCACGAGAGCAAATTCCAACACGTACCGACCAATTGGTCACACCGTGTGGTTTTCGGGTAATTCACTGACGGGTTGTCGCATTTCGCGAAGTTACTGAAACAAACAAAAGCATAATAAATAATTAATAATAAATATTAATTGAGGAAAAAGAAAAATTTTGGGAACCGACTAAGAGGTTTTTAGAGTTACGTGCGCAGACACTACTCTATGGGGGGCTCTGTGAGAGCCTCCCAAACCACGTTTGTCACTTCTCGCTTATCCGAGCAGGGCTTTGGGACGTCGGTGGCACCCTCCAGGGTCGATGACGTAATTCCCAAGCCCCTGGATAAGAGGATTGGTGGCACCGGGAAGTCTGTCGTAGAAGCTTCCGGAAGTGGTCCTTGATGGTAGGCATATCCAGGTCTCGGTGCAGAGTCACATTCCGAACGTACCAAGGTGCATCCACAATGATCCTCAGACACTTGCTCTGGAATGCCTGCATCCTCCTCATATACGTGTCCGCCAGGTGGCCCCAAGCGGGACACGCATAGTCGAGGATCAGACTGAGCAACTGCATGTACAGTGTCAGACCGTTCCTAGTAGACAAGGCGCTACGCCTGTTAAGCAGTGGACCTAGGATTCCCAGCCTTTGCTTCACCTTGGTCAGTCTCTCGGTGCAGTGAAGTCGCCAGGTCAGCTTGGTGTTCAGCGTAAGTCCCAAGTACTTAGCACTGTCCGCCCATCCGATCTGCTCTCCGAACAGCCGGAGTGGGGCCGGCCTGTAGAACTTTCTTTTCCATGTGAAGAGCACTGCTGTACTCTTCTCCACGTTAATACTCGTTCTCCAGGTAGTCAGCCACCCCTCCCACTTGAGACCAAGGAATCACCGTGTTAAATACCCTCCACTGCTGCCTGGCCTTGTCCAATGGGAGAAACGAGCTTCTCATTGGTGCGTGCAAATTGGAGGGATAGTGCCCATCACGCGAGCCAATAGAGGCAGGAGTTCTTATTGGCGCTGTGTATAGAGGTGCACTCGTCACGGACGGCTTTGAAGACCTGGACTGTGGAGCGGTCCAGGCAGTAGAGAGGGTGGCAGGCGCGGCCTGTACAAGTGCGGTGGCCGACTCAACAGTGAGGGACAACAACCTTAGTCCACCAGATTTATTCCTATGAGGCACGCTGAAAGGGAAAGTGTATTGCAACTAACCACGGACTCACATGGAACTGCAAGAATAAACTTGGTGGGAAATTGAGGATGTGACCCTCAATGAGTTGGTGAATACCTTCAGTAATATGTGCAGGCTTGCCTTGATGCCAACTGTGCCCACTTTCAACAGTTACTATGCGATAATCATGTTTCTAATACACAAAGGTATGTCCGTAGAATATTTTACAAAATTGCGTCCATTATTTTGAAAGCTATAAGAGAAACTTAGGGGTGGATATCATGTGAAACATCCTGTAATTTTTAAGCCTGTTGATAATACTTAACCTAACAATACCGAACTTTCAATTTGTAGATTCATGAAAGGCTAGGTTTTGTTAGGTTGGGCTCACTTTTTATAAAATTACAGAGGCTACTCCCTCTAAAATTAAAACTTCCTCATCCCTAATAAACTAGCGTAATTATTATTACATAGACGCAAAGATGGAATGGGTAAAAAAAATTATTACCTGAAAATAAATATATCTCCTGTTAAGTTTGGGAGTTCTATACACACAAACCAACAGTTAAACATTAGTTTTATTTGTAAGGTTATGTCATTTGCTACTACGCAGTCTTTTAATTAGAGTAGTAATCGGTTTGTATGAATACATATCCAGGCTATGTAAAGGTAAGCTTAAATTAAATAAATATATATTTAACGATAAATGTAACATTTTAATTGAGTAAAGAAACACTTTTGGCTGACTAACATGAATACAAATAAACCCAACCATAAACACATGTCACTGTATTATAATCTGCGATTTATCTTTTGATTTGAGATTGGAATTTATATTTTATTCTCTTCTTGCTTTTGAAATGCAAATAACATGTTGACGAATTAAAATGATTAAATAAATAAAGTTTTCAATTATTATACATTTTGTAGATTTTTACTTGGAAGATTTTAGGCTATTGATCAAACAAACACTCTCAAAAATATTGATTTTTAAAGATTTTATAATAAAACGCGTGATCAATAATGAATTATCCTATATAATGTAGAATTAATAATTTATCTGTATAACTCGATCACCAAATCGAAAGAACAATAATTACAGAATACACTTCAATTTTAAATCCAAATAGAAATCATTTTAGTTTGGTTGGTTGTTTTGAATTAACAGATTCTTATAAAAGAGATATTGTACTTATATAATTGCTTATAACTAGAAAACTACCAAAGAGAGCTAAGTATTTTATGTATACTTTAGATTTAAAAAATCGAGGACTACCACAAGTGCCACTACTGTTATGACTTCAGGAAATAATAAGACCCGACGATATAGATTCGGTGATCAGTTCGAAGATTCTGGATTCAAACATTGACCCACAACTGCATAAAACCGTAACCAAACAGAGGGCTATACGCCCATACGGACTTTTGACCTTTGGATCAATCGTCTCAGTGCACACAAACGAAAAAATATTCAAATAGTTTTCAAAACGTTACGTTGATGGGCATTTCGGATACCCCAATTACCGAAGGCGATATCCCAATAATGGATGCGCTTGGCAACGATCCGTTATTTAGCGTTGGAGATAATTCACACATTAATGTGGAGCTGAGAGGCGGTGCAGTTTCATCACATCCATTAAGTATGTATGTAACTAAAACTATAAGTGCAGTGATAAAGGGACGTCTAGCATTAACTTGAGCGTTGAGGGGGAACACTTTCAGTGGGTAAAATTCAAGGTTTTCATCTCGACAATGAGCAATGTGTATATTTTACAATTAAAGTTACTCACGTCACTAATAGTCAATGCAACAAACCATTAACAACATTCTTAAAATTTATTTATTATTTGGAAAATTAAGAATTCCCAGTACATAAAAAAATATTTCTATTGAGGAACCCCTTGGAATAATGATGGGTGCGTTCTTCAGCTGGGTAGATAGCATAAATACAAATAAAATAGTGTGTTTTTATGTGAGAGTGGAATTTCATGTCGTCAAAGGTCCAGCTTCATTTGAAAATTTATATATCATGGACGACGTAACCAGTGCATCCTACTAATTATTTTACAAAGCGCCGAGTATCGTATTGTAGGTCAACCTTAGTTGTCTTGGAGTAAATAACTTACCTCAGGACCCGATGTCCATGGGTTCAAACCTAGCAGAGGCCAAAGGATTTTTCTTGAGCGTTAAATATTCATAGCACAGCTTCTTTCGCTCTAAATCATAAAAATTCTCGTTTGCTGATTATAATCAGTTGGAAGCTATATTATCTTCAAAAATACATTTGACGATAAAATAAACGACTGTACTTGAGACCAGTTCAAAGCACCATACCACATTTACATGTCCACAGGCTCTAACTTGTTTAATTTTTACTTTTTCTCGACACCTCATAAATGTCTACGTTTCATGACCCGCTGAAACAAAAAATTTGCTTTTGCAATGTCATCCGTCTGTTTTACCTCAGGCTATAGGCAAAACTATTTTACCAATCGGGATTAAACTTGGTATCTGGTCCCCCCCAAGGAGGTTTTTGAATCATACATCCAACTTTAAAATTAAGGGTGGTTGTTTGCTGACGGGCAAAAAGAGAAAAAATGTTTGTTTTTTTAAATTCGCACCGACGACTTTGATTAAATTTTATATCCACACTGTGTAGCATTATTAACCAAGATGGTAATTCTCATTTACATATGAAAATGACTTTGAGGGTACTTAACATAAGGGAAATTTTCCAAATTTTATCATTCATCCGAAACCATTTGAGATACGTAATAACTAATCATTGTAAAATTGTAATACTAATAAATATATATTATTTGAAATATATTTTAATAGAACCAACAGTTTATGAGCCATAAGCATATATATACTTTTTAATTCAGATCTTTGAAATTGAATTTGATTCTTATGCTCTTTGGTGGACAAAGATGTTTCTCTTTTCTCAATTTCTTTGTTACAGTATTCCTAGTTTCTAATGCAATAGAAAGTAAATAACAGTGAATATTAATTCATTTATGATAGTTGGTGTTATATTTCTACAGTGTATTGACCTCTTATTTCGCTTCACAGATCCTGAAAATTTTAGTGAAATGTATATTTTAAAATAAAAGTGAGAGAAATTCTGTGCGTTGCGCCGTACCATGTATTTTAATTCCATTAATTGATTTGGTTTACCCATTCGTGGTCTTCAGTTAAAATTCAAGCAGTCATAATTTTGCTGTCTAGAAGTTAACAGTCTACAACACTTTATCATAGAGGTGACTGTCATGACAAGTTGCACCACCCGTAAATGGGTCGTGATACCAAGAATTTCCATGATTCCATCAGACCTGCTCTTCCAGTTTAAATGCTTGAATATTTCCTATCAAGGTTGGCTATTGCGATGACAATCAACACAGCTCAAGGAAAAACCCTGAAGGTGGCAGGCGTTGATTTCCGTGACAAGTGTTTCTTATATGGACTACTACATATGTGGTGCGTGTGTTCCTGTGATAACTCTAGCAGCAACGTGTAACTTTTTGTTCCTGATGATAAAACCACTAGATTTGTTTACAAAGATGTCTTCCCTAAAATTGTGTTACTTTATGTCCTTCAATTAATACAAATATTCTGTGTGTATAATCCTAAAATAAAATTAATAAATTTTTTAATGCAGAAGAAACATCTTTTATCAACTCTAAATTTCTCATCATGCTTAAATCTACCCAATATGTTGCGTGATATCTTCTCTGAGAGAGAAATTAAGATTTAGAGTATAAGAAACATGTGTTTTAATGAACATGTTTTTAAAATTGACATTAACGAGCGAAGCTAGGGTCAAGAGCTAGCTTTCTATAAACCCAATACGCTACTGAGTAGAATGTGCATTTGTTTTATGTCTTAGATGAACACCAAGGATAGCTCGTGATCTTAATAAAAAATCACACATTTGTAGCCGACGATCTCCGCACGTCCATCGAGTGAAGAATGACCCTGGGTACAGGAAGATTCTTGGATAGACCAGTGGTTAGAGCATTGGCGTACTAAGCCAAAGGTCCCGGGTTTGATTCCCGTATCCAGGTGTCATTTTTAAACTTTCTTAATATGATATCTAGATGGAGTAATCCTCACTAAAAAGCATAAATAATAGATTTGCCTATTTAATTCACCAAGGAAAAAGATCAGCTTAAAATCCTAGGATAAATTATGGGAAATGTTTCAACTTGAAATCCAAAGTGAACTCTTAAGATAAGACGTACTTATTAATATGATCTACTAAACATTTTTTGAATGAAGGGAGCGAGGTCTATTGTTCATAGAACTACTAGCTATACGTAGTGATACGTCTAACCTAAGGGATATTAAAAGGGGAAGTGCTTTGGATGAAATGTATTCGAATATAGAATATGAGAATTTCAGAATGAAAACCACATTTGTTAAACTAAAATCACTCTACCTGGATGGCTTAAAGCCCAAATCTTCCCTTTAACGGCAAACAAGTGTAATGTCAATCCGACACAATAGACCGCTAGCCCATCAAAGCAGCTCTAATTGATCTGATTGGCTTGTTGACATAAAAAACGAATTTGTATCACCACATCTCACAACCTGTTTGGGTTATACCCATCAATTTATTAACTAAGATTATGTGCAAAGGGTAAAATAAGATTGAAATAGAGGAAGTGCACCCACAATGTCACCAATAAAATCTTTTAAACCATTTATGATAAACACTCTGAACACATCCTACCTGTATTTTAACCCCAGTCTCCTCACCATTGGCAGTCGTCCATTGCAAGGATGACGCATTAGACAATAGACAATTTGAGCACCAAAGTGGATTAGGGATGATGAATTATTTTTTAATTTAAATTTTATATTTCTGTTTATGGATATTAAAGATATTTGGTGAAATATGTACTTCTAGGTCGTAATTAATGGGCATTACCATTCAAGAAGAAGCTAAATCCATAAATTAAAAGAACAGAATAACAAGTGTACAAGAAATGTATTACGCCTGGGATTAGTTTGATGAAACTAACTCGTATCGGGGCCGGCTGAGGTTTAAACCCACACCTCCCAGTTCCAACGCTATCATTTGTCAGCTGTTTTTGTTTGTGCCTGTCACGTCATCACGTCTTACTACCCGACGGAATATCCATATATTTACACTAGTGGTATGGCGATGAGGACGGTAGAGTTAAGAAGAAGTGCACCCACATTTTTGTAAAAAAAACTTATTTTTGGAACTCTCGAATCCTTAAGGATATTTGAGATTCAAGGATTCTATAACAGATAGAACTAAAGATTCTAAAAGTTAACACAGATTTTTTTCAAATGTTGAATTATAATTTCCTCTACAAGCTTAACGACCATACCACAGACAATTAATTTAACACATAGCTGAATGTATGAATGTTATAACTAGTTTATTTATAGCAAAACATATATACATTTAGCTACTATTTATATTTTCTATAATTCCACTATATTAATATTTCCTTTTTTGTTCGTCATTTTTGTCACTATAAAGATTATAATTTGAGATTCGGGATTCCTAGATAAAATAATGATTTGGATTCGAATTATGATTCGTGAAACAGAAACTTTGACCCAATTCAAGTAAAAACACACCTCAGTACACTCGTTCATGGTTTGAACCTTTGCCTCCCAGTCTCCGGTTATCCTATCGTGAGGATGGCAATTTATACCACGTGACCATCTATACGTGTGTCCCGACATTAAAATCATTATTTCTAGAATATGTCTTGAGGCGTGGCTGGTTATAGGATAGGGGTGGAGGGAGGGAGGGGTACCTACTTGAAAGAGGCCTAAAGGCGTTTCCCCGAGTGTTTGGCCTCGGTATTCTGCCCAGCCCCGCAAAGTAAATTTTTGGCTGTCTGCCCGCGAGGCAGGCCCGGAGGAATCAATACACGGAGAGAGATATAAATAATATATTTAGCTCCTCCAGCTATCTTGTATGTATCACCGCTCGCAAACCTTTTTTTCTCTCCCCTTATCCGCAATCCCACAAACGAATTCACAAACTTAATTTATATTTTTAATAATTAAGTTTAACACAAGGCTTATTTTTGATGAGATAGGGCTGTGAAAGGCATTTTAGAAGAAATGCACCCATGTTGACGTATAGGAGGGATGTTGAGTGATAAAGCACAACAGGACATTCCATTCTCCCTTTCCACAAAGTACACCAAGACGAGTTACGAACCTCGTCCCTTATAAGCCCGGTATATTGCGATACTGACACCATAAGCCTAAATCAAAATTTAATAATTAGATTTCTTCAAGTATTTAAATTTAATGTACTTATTTTAACTGTAAACACAGTAAGATTTCCCATACCACATTATTTTATCCGCATGTAATATAAAACAATCTTTACCGATAAATATAATTTTTAAATTTTATTGTAGGCTTTGAGTGACAGTAAATAAAATAAAGTATTTCAATAAATCTAGAAAATTTTTATCTTTTTAAAATACACTATCAAAGAAAATAGAAGAATAATTTCCTACTTTTTTTTGCAAATTTGGGTCATGTAAATTTTACAAAACCTATTTAACCAGGAAGTGCTATAAAAATTATGGTCAAGTACAAGGTGGAATGCACGGAGGGGGGAGGGGATCAAACCCTTCCCAATGAGAAATAAATCTACGCTATATAAATAATATCAATATAATGAATGAGAACTAAAACGATTCCAGTAGTAGATTCGAGCGAGAAGTGATATCTGTAAGATTCCTACTTAAGAATTTCTTCCTTAAAGTTTGATGCGTATATCTTAGACAAGCTGAGACAAGCTGTTGGTATCAATGATTCATTATTGGTTGAGTGCTGCGAATGATTGTGGGATTTTTTCTTTGTGTTTACATATTTATCGTCTCAGTAAAATACCAATATTTAAATTATTTTGTGTTACTTAAGGAAACATCTCAATAATATTTCATGTGTCACAATAACTATATCACATATTAGGTTATCGTATTGTTAACCAATTGATAATACCTAATCAATAAATACTTATTATTGACCCCCCTCCCCTTTACGAAAATCCTGCGTACGGCCTTGGTAAAATATTATTTGAGAATTTTATATATTAGTTCATAGCTGTGATTCAATATTTTACCCATAAGTTAAATTTTTTTTCCAAAGATTTATTAGTGTATAGCCCTTGAGGCTTAGTTATAAAACTTGGTCTCACGGTCTAAGACGTCAGGTTTGGGAGAGTGAAATGCTGTAGATGGAAAGGTCAATTCAAATTCATGCCTATATCTCCATTTTATTTATCACTATGGCTTTCCGAATCGTCTCATCCCTCTAATACAGCGATTTTCAACATTTTATTTTATCACTGCACATCAAACAAGTCACTAAAATTGTCAAGGTACACCCTCAGTTATTAGGTAAGAATTTTTTAATTAAAATAAACATTTTAATATAGTGTTTAAATGTTCAATGTTTAAAATTCTAATACAAATGTGTGTAACTTTTAAAAATTACGTTGGTTATGGATTTAAAAATATGTTAATTTTTTTCCTAAATTATTATCTTTTTCTCTCTTCTTTTCAATCTTCTCCCAAACTCCCGCGACACACCGGCCGACCCTTCGCGTCACACCGGCCGACCCTTCGCGACACGCCAGCCGACCCTTCGCGACACACCAGCCGACCCTTCGCGACACACCGGCCGACCCTTCGCGACACACCGGCCGACCCTTCGCGACACACCGGCCGACCCTTCGCGACACACCGGCCGACCCTTCGCGACACACCGGCCGACCCTTCGCGTCACACCGGCAGATCCTTCGCGTCACACCGGCCGACCCTTCGCGTCACACCGGCCGACCCTTCGCGTCACACCAGTCGCACCGATTGAAAAACGCTGCCCTACAAACTACCCTCGTCAACCTTAACTCACAAATAAATCTGTTAGTAATCAAGACGTTAAAAGTAAACATAAATACGTGATATTAATTATTAAATACACGCCTCAGTGGCGTGGTTGGCTAGCGCGCTAGCTTAGTGTTGAGCCAGACTGCCGAGGACGGAAAGATACAGGCTCAAATCTCGGTCGGGTGAACTGGGGGTGGTTTCCTTAAATGGTTTTTCACTCTCCCTCCGCGTAAATGTGGGTTCACTTCCTCTAAATTCAACCTTCCCAATCCCTAAGCAGTTAGCGTAGTTATTACTTAGGCGTACAACCCGAACGGGTAGTAAGATGCAGTGCTAGATAATTAAAAACTATGAAATACCCTCACCGGTGGGAACATGGTCTCATTGCCAAGCTCAATTTACTCTGGTTCGACAGTGATGTTGAGGTCAGGCTTCACATCTCTCCCGGATGTATTAAGAATATTTGATCCAAATGGTTAACCACTCTCTCACCCCGCAAATATGCCTATGGGTATATTTTCCAGGGGTGTCGAGTTCTTCCTCCGATATGAGTAGTCCGAGAGCAATTGTCTTGTTCCTCCACTTTTATTGAAGTAACCCCCTCCGTTGCATGGAAATCCATGGAACGAGGAGAATCTACATCTAGGAAATTACAGAATTAATAAGAACAAAATACATTAGCACATGTAAGGCTATGTTAATTTAGGTTGGGTAAGAACAATAGTTATATTATACATATATTATGGAAAGTCTTAAAGTTAGGTTTGTATTAGGTTATTGCACTAAGACAACCTATAATCTCTTCCTTGCGTTGTTGTGGAGGAATTCGACCATTGCTATTGAACTAATTATCGCCGTGGAGTAACTCCACAGCCCTCCTCCTGACCCAAGGGAGGAACTTGAACACCCTCCCCCTCCCTCCAAGTGGAGTAGTTTGGCTATGGAATCACAGGTCTTTTGGAGTTGCTTGACCTCGCCTTTATTTCCTCTCAATTATAGATTACTTATCCTTACTTCTTTAGTGTAGTTTATACAGGCTAGGGCAGAAAGTTTGGACATATTTAATAACACAATATTTTTTCTTTAACTACTACTTGCTTCAAATTAAACTTAAAATTACAACGGAATATTTACAATTTTCCAAACTCCCTTGAATCATTTGTTTTTTAAAAACAATGTCCTTAAGATGCCACCATTATATGCCATACACTATGTTTTATGCGCTCCTCGAAACGTAACATAGCTTTGTGTAATGTCACTTGTTGAATTGCTTCACCTTCAACCATAGTTTTTTATGTTTCTTAATTGTTCCTGGGTGAGAAATGACTCCTTAACACGCCCCACAAGAAAAAGTCCGGAGCTGTTAAGTCTAGTGAACGTGGTGGCCTTGCCATGACCCCAAATCGTGAACCAAGGTGCCTGGTAAACATTGTGTGAAGCACTTCTATTGATGTTAGACCTTCCTGACCCCTGAATGTATACTAACAACATGTGGTTCCAGCAAGATGGTGCGACGGACCACACAGTCCGAACATCGGCCTACTGCGAGGACCCTTCGGCCGGTCGCCCAGTTCCGTCATAACCCAGACGGCCGGTACGGATTTTTTCTTGTGGGACATGTTAAAGAAACATGTTTACCCGACTCACCCAAGAACAAGTCAGGAAATTAAAGCAATTCAACAAGAGACACTAAGCAAATTCATGTCAAGATTTGAGAAGCACATACAACAATGTATTGCATATAGTTGTGGCCATCTTAAGGATAATGTTTGAAAAAAAAATAACACATGGTGCTTAGAAAATTGTCAATCTTTTGTTGTTAACTTTAAGTTTGATTTGAAGCAATTAGTGATAAAAATAGTAAATATATGGTGTTCTTAAGTGTGTCAACACTTTCTGCCCCATCCTGTATATTAGTCTTCATAGCCAAACAACATAGCACCTTAGTGAACCTTCTTGCTTGTCCATATCACAGGTCTTGTAGTAAAGCCCAAAGACAGTTCAGGTGTGTTGTGGCTGGCTGTTTTATCAATCTACAGTCCAAGACGGTTTTTTAAACCTCAACATGTATTTCATGACACCGATAACCCAGTCATAATAGCATCCACACATTCACCTATTAAAGTGCATTATAGATGGATGCGTGTAGTACCAACAGGATAGTGAGAAGAGATTTAAAAAAATAATTAAGGAATTTTAGTCAAAAGAGTGTAAGATAAGATGGAGCTATACCAAAACACTTTGACAGATACGTGAATTAACTCTCATTCAAGCAGTACTACTACTACTAGTAATAATAATAATAATAATCACCACGTCTTACTACCCGTTTGGATTATACGCTTAAGTACTAATCACACTAATGGGTTAGGATTTGGGAAGGTTGAATATAGAGGATGTGAGCCCGCATTTACGGGAAAGGAAATTGGAAAACAATTTAGTAAAAACCACCCCCAGTTCACCGGAGCGAGATTCGAACCTCGATCTCCCCGTCCTCAGCAGTCTAGCTCAACATGAAACTTGCGCGTTAGCTAACTACGTCACCTAGGTGGGTTCTAGTAGTACTAAATCCACACAAATGAATCTAAGGAGATAGAATAATGTTGAGGCAATGTTAATATAATATTATGCCAGAGAATTTGTAAGAAAATAAAGTAGAAAATACCAACTATATCATATCACTTTATACTACCGATAAAACACATGTAAACCATTTAGCTAAATAGGTTCTAATATCACATCAGTTTAATAAGGTAGTAAAACTATCTACTCTAAGATATTATAAATTATTGGTGTTTATTAAATCTCGCATGGCCACTGTGAGTACAAGGGCGAGCCAATTAAAATAAAGCATACTTGAGCTACAAATCAATAATAGCCACCTCTGGTTCTAGAGCAAAACACTTGAAATAAAGTGAAGAAGTTAAGTCACTGTTAACTAGTACTGACACTGGAGGAAAACACTTGAAATAAAGTAAGTGAGGATTTCAAGTCACTGTTAGTCAGTACTAGTACTATAAATAAACACTTGAAATAAAGTTAGTACAGATTTCAATTCACTGTTAATCAGTAATGCTACAATAAAAAAACACTTGAACTAAAGTTATTGCAGATTTCAAGTCACTGTTTACCAACCAATGTTAGCATTAGGGAAGAAAAAAAAAGTACATATTTCAAGTCACTTCTTACCAGTACTGACACTAGACGGAAACACTTAGAATTAAGTAAGTGCAGATTTTAAGTCTCTATTAACCAGTTCTAGCATTTGAGAGAAACACTCGGAATAAAATAAATACAAATTTCAAGTCACATTTAACCAGATTGACACTAGAGAGAAACACTTGTAATGAAATAAGTGCAGATTTCAAGTCACTGTTAGCCAGTGCTGAGAAAGGAGGGAAAATTTTGAACAAAGCAAGTGGGGGGTGGTTGCCATGAATCAACTCTAAAGATGCAGACTTGAGTTCTTTCTCTGCAATGCCGCAAAAAACGCCGTGAAGAGAAGCAGTAAATCTAATAACGGGAACCCACGACAACTTGGTATTCCCTTCCAGGCCTACTAAGAATACACTGCCTTCACAATACAATAATGTGGTTTCGTTTTATACCTCTCACTACAGTCAACTTCCGCTGTGAGCTCTCCATGAAAGTTCCCCTTTCTTTCTTGGCAGGAGGTACTTCTAAAGAGAAACGTCTTTTATTTATTAATTTAATATTTTTTTAAATTTTGAGTCAAATATAATTTCACACTAAATACTTGTATTTAATTGTATCTGTGTGTCAGTATGCCCCACACGACTTTTGTTTTGATACGATATTGACCCCTAAATAATAATAAGAATAATATTTCAGATACAGCTGCCTGTATTATTAATATACAGTAGTAGCGGTTGTACCCGTTCTCCACACGGGGAATCTATACAGTAGCTTTATAAATATTAGTATATAAAATTAGCGTAGACACCGGATAGCAATATGCGATGCTAATAGAAAACGTCTATAAAATTTACCACAATGAATAGTTACAAAATATTAATCTATGTTTAAAAATTAATCCTCTAACCTATTCATACACAATACTTTAAACTATTACTTATTAGTGCTAATAAAAAGAAAGAAGAATGTCACAACATAAATAACTGGTTGTTAGAGGGTTGTAATTAAGTCCAAACATAAGTATTTTAGCATTTTAGTGCATTTACCCAATATAACCTTTTTACCCCATTTACCTTTTTTTACCCCGTCTACCCTGTTTACCATTTTTATCAATTTTACTCATTATGCCTTTTTGCACTTTTTTCACCTTTTTTACCTTTTCACCCTCTTTACCCAAAATGTCATTTTTTCCCTTAGTACCATTTTTACCCGTTTAACCTTTTTTACTCTTTTCACCCAACTTATCCTTTCCACCCCATTTATACTTTACACCCCCTTAACATGCTAACAATTTTTTTTACCCCTTTTTACTTCTTTTTCCCCCCCTTTTACACTATTTGTCTCTTTTCCGGATTTGAATATTATTATATTTTTTATTGGTTTATCCCTTGTAGACTTCATAACCTTTTTTATTTTAATATAATTACTTTTGCCCTTTTTGTAGTTTCCATCTTTTTTGCCCTTTTTGGCCCTTTTACTATTGTTTTAATTGTTCCCTTTTTGTCCTTTATGACATTTTTCTCCTTTGAGGACCTTTTTGAAATGTTACCCTTTTGATCCTTTGTCCTGTTTAATTAGATTTACTTTTTACATGTTTTACCATTTATAGCCTTTTTTGCACTTTATATATATTTTTATATTAACTACCCATCCTAGACCTGGAGAAATAGTTTAAGGTAAAAAGGGTAAAATGGTTTAAATGGTGTAAAAAGTACAAAAATAGTAAAAAGGGTAAAGAGTAAAGCCAATAATCTTTTTAAAAGGGTATAAAGAGAAAAAAAGGTAAAAAGGGCAAAAAGGGTAACAAGGACAAATAAAAAGTAATATGGGTAAAAAGATCAAATATAAATTTTAGATTTCCAATTTCCAGGCGCATAAGTTATTGCACAGGGGGGGGGTTCCATAACACGCATTGCACAACTAAATATAATGTTGTAGTAAAGCTTTCTCGCGACGTTAATATGTCTTCATTTTTATATTTTTAATTAATTAAAACAAATTATAATCAAATATTAAAAATTCCTTCTTCAAGATGCACATGCTATTGCACAGGGGCTACTGCTATTTAAATTGTATCTATCTGAATGCATTAGATATTGCGCAACGCCCATTACAGACACACAAACTCTTCACCAGTGATGATGAATCTCGACCAGACGTACGAACTAAGGGTTATTGTCTCTTTCTATCTCTACTCATGTAAATACAGTGGACACCCAGGTGGGTGCTAACACGTGGAACCAAATATTTATGAAATTGAAATTCAATTATTTATATTGTTCATTTGGTTAGGTCAGGCCCGTATTCAGAATTTATGTTCTGGGGGAGGGGAGTGAAAACCCCCAAAAAATAGTGAACTGTCTGCTTTCCATAATTTTGGTAATAAGTATGCTCAAACTAAATATAAAAAAAAATCTATTCTATATTTTCAATAGAAAATTAAGCTAAGACATTGATGATAAATAAACGAATTACTATGTTTGATTTCAGACATTTCTATTAGAAATGACCTTGGCTTAAACCGATAAAGTATATTCAGGTGAACTGTGCAAAATACATCTTAGGAAAGAAAAAATTTGAAAGTAACTTATGTATTAGTTTTACATTATTCTAATAAATGAATTACATAAGACCTATTGTAAATACTAGAAATAACTACCACTATAAATAGACCTTACCAAACACTCAAACAAATAGTTAATAATTTCCTTCCTCTCCACTCAAGGGTAATAATAAATGTCATCAAAACCCGTCAACACACCTGTTCGTAGCTTATTATATTTGGCTCAGTTCAGCTTAATAAATCATGGTCGTGTTTGCCACTTAAAGTTGTGAGGATCTAATATCAAGCAATTTTACTTTCCGATAAATGTTTTACAACCTTGTAGGAGAATTAAAACAAAACTATTTTAAAATGTACTTACTAGTAAAATATAAAACTGGCTTCAAGTTAACAGACAAAAATATAATTTAACACTTATGTCAAAAGGTCTAAACAAGAATCTTGCCAACAACATTAACAAGGAAAGTGCGTGGAAATCCACCTTGAGACTTTCATTGTAAATGCGCGCCACACACCAAGTCCTTCTGTCACACCATTGACCAATTTTCCTCACTCATTTTCTTACCCAAGCTCATCCATTCCAATAGGAAAGGCTTACACTAAGAGTTATTCTTAAAAATGATTACGATATATAACAAAACACTTTGCAAACGTGCTAAAAGAAGCAGAATTGTGACTTTTGTTTTGGTGAATTCTAAAAGGTTTTCAACTGTCATGGGTCGTGTTTAGAAAAGTCAGCTAGGAGTTATTTCTGTCAGCGAGTCGACCCCACTAAACCAAGCTGTCAGCCCCTTGAGGTGACAAGCGCTTAGCCCCACACAAAAAACAAAACTTGGCAAAACAGTAACCACTTTCTTCTAAATCTTAGGGGATGAAGGGCTTTGCAATTTCAAGCTGTCTGTTTTGTATTGCGTTTTATGGAAGTAGATGTAAGGTCGTAAGCTATAAAGAGGGCAATTCATTTGTCAATATATGCATTTATATAAAATAAATGTGTGGATTTTCTGCGTTGTTAATTTTAAACAATTATCTTAAAATGACCCTTTTAAAAACTAATGTATTAGTTTGAGGAAGGGTTTATACGTTTATAGCCATATTTTACCTTACTTAATCTCAAATCTGTGATATTTCGTGAGAGACGTCGTTTAAAACTGGTTAATTTCACGTTTTCATGATTATTTTTTTTTAAGTTAAAAAACTAGAACTGTGAGGTTTTTAGCCATATTTTGAGAAACATGTTGATACTTTAACCTTAATTTTGTCTTGAATCAAATTTTGAAATAACAAACGAGCTATGAAATAACGTGAAATTTCTAAACGTCTGCAACGCACCTCAACACCATTGGAATGAAGGGGATGCGAAAAAAGGTCAGTGTTTTTGCAGATTTTATAGCAAAACAGTTTTGGTCAAAATAAATCAAACACTGTTTATATAAAAACATAGAGGTTAATTTTATTCGCATGGTGACCTCAACAATTGTTGAATATCGTTCAGGGGTGTCCTTGAATTTCATGCAAACTTTTTCGCTTCATTTAAAAAGTTTGCTAGATTATGCCACTATGTTCATGACAAATATTCAACAACTGTTGATATAATCATATGAAGAATATTCAACTCTATGTTTGTATAGAAGCAATATTTGATTTTTTTAGCAAAAAAGTTTTGCCATAAAACAACAAAAACACTTACCTTTTCTCACGTTCACTAAATTCCCACCTTAATCTCCTGCATCTAATAGATTTGATCTCATTATAGAAAGGTTATTTCAAAACTAGGATCGGATATAGAAAAATATTAAAATGACGAAAATATTGTTATACGAGAATATTTCACTTACAAGTTTAATATTTTTGTATTAAAAGTAATAATTGGCCCAAAATAATAGATGATTGGTCTAGGTCATTAGACTTTCATTGCACATGGTAGTCGTTGAAGGAAGACCGTTGCTCACCATTGAATGTAATTGTTATGGAATTCCTGTAATCACCGTCTTATCTCTAATCTAGTGTGGGTGCATTTAATTAAGCTACAATTCTCTTTCATTTTCATTCAATTATGTTCTTAGTAACTATTTTATTTAACGTACCCTTTATTCAACCTGAAAAGTAGCAAGCTTATCTGGATTGGATCCAATATGGTATAGCTTATAAGACAAGGTCTTAGTTTAGTCATTCAAGACAAGACTTTTAGCTTCAACCAAAATTATTAACTTAGAAATTCATCTTTCTAGATTATTAATTTTGCAAACTTAAAAGATTTCAAATAAAGCAAACTGATATTGTTTGTTATTTTTATGAATAAGTGTGGAAACAGATATTAAATTATATTTATCGTTTATCTTAACCTAACACATATTAATCCTAATTCTTGTAAACCTCAACAAAAACCATTTGATTTATATAAACAAACGTTAAGAAGAGAGTGAATTTTAGATAATCGAATCTGAACACGGGAAATCCTTCTTCCATAGGCTATATCCGATCTGTAATCAAATTAAAATTCAAGCACATCAATAACTAAGTTAATTATCTTGTTTTATAATGTAATTCACACGTTCATAGAAAATCACCCGAATACTCAACCATTTTCAATAATGGTGTAGATATAATTGAGGTTTTTTTTTTCAACTTGCTTTCAGTATTATTTGTATTTCAAAGATATCTATCTATTTATGAATAACAAAGTATGGCCTACGGTAAAAATGGTTCAGTAGCAAATACAAAAATTGTTTGTATACATATTTATTATCTTCTTTGTAGGGAATATACATCCATCCCGCTACATCAAAGAACACGTAAGAATAATAATAAACGTCATTCAACAATTTTCAAACGAAACTTTTGATATCAAATCAAAAATGACTCCATTAGACCTTATACATAAAATAAACTGCAAATAAATCAACGAATGAAAAATTATATTTGCATATATGAAAAAATATATTTTCAATTATGGATTAAATATCCAAACAAATATAGTTGTAGGTACAGTTATATCCGCATCTTAATATGATATTCTAAAATATATTTTTAGTTTAGTGTTTCAAGAAGGCTTTATGTGAAACTTTCATATAGTTAGTGTACTGTATGCTAAAATTTGTCTTTCTCGTCATAATACCTTAGATCAGGTAATGCTGTTAGCTGATAGCCAGTCTGTTCCAAGGAAATTTTAATGTAAGAGCTTAATACATTAAAAATATCCATAAATCCCTTACATAATATATAGGTTATGAGAAACTATGAAATTTATTTCTACTTTTTATGATCAAAACATTACCGCACAGTTGAGTTTATAAGACACGTATAAATTTAATTTAGCAAGTATTAATAGCTAACCAATCATTAACAATATTTCATAAACCTGTGATAACTTTTTTATGTTTGCCTCTAAGCGTTAACTTTAATTTGATTTTTAAAACGAATCTAATAAAACCGGGCTTATTTTTTTGTAGAAATGGTCATTACACTATAAAACAGGAAACCATTGATTTTTTTAAGTTGTAGGTTTTTATTTCTTTTTTTCAGCACTGCTTCTCACTACCCATTCAAGTTATACGCTTTATTTACTAATTACACTAATATATTAGGGATGAATAATGTTGAATTTAGAGTTAATGTACCCACATTTGCATGGAAAGAGATTGGGAAAGCATTTAGAAAAATCACCCTCATTACACCCGACCAGGATCAAACCGAACCATGATATCATCGGAAGTCTGGTTTATTGCAAGACCATGTGGCCACCGAAGTGGGTTTGTAGGTTTCGATATTTTTACAGTCCACTACGGCGGACTCACCACGCCCCACTATCCGTTAGGGTTATACTCACACGTGGTCTAATCGTAAAGATAATCTAATCTAGTTTTATAGTAATGAACAGGTCAGAATTTTGATGGGTGTAATAATGTTATTTTTTCATAAATTATCTCCCTCTCTCTCTCGCTCTCTCTATTAATCTCGCTCTTCACGAATACTCGGATATATTTTATTTAAATACTAACTTACTCATCCCTATAATATTGTAGTTAAATGGATATACACAGGTTGGGTAGTAAGACGTGGTGTGAAATAAAAAAGTCAAACTATCTATTAACATGTATTTTTCTCTATTTAATTATAAACACTGGGTATTGAGATGTAAGAAGACAACGCTCTACTACTGTTAAGTAAATGTGAAAGGTGGGGAATGAATGATTATAATTACGGTAATTAACTATAACTGAGTCATATTCAAATATATTGAAAAATGAGTGAAGAATGACACTGAGCATGGGATGATCCCTGTACATCTAAGTGGTAGAGCATTGGCACACCAAACTAAAGTTCTCTTGTTCGATTCCGTTTCCAGGTGTAAATTTTTTATTTATTCGAACTAGATGTTGAGCTAAAACACAACGCCTACTCGATGAAATAAATGTGTTACACACATATAAACACACACACACACACTCATAGTGAGGTAGATGAAAACTCTATATTAGTGTTTAATGCCACCTCAACGATAGGGATTTAATCGTCTTGAATTAGACACAGAAGGTAAAGGTTTTAATCCCTGCTGTATACATATTTTTTGTGGACATTTCCATGCCTCCTATCAAAAAAACCTTAGGAATTACCTTTAAACATCTGTCTTTGTCTCCTGACCCTATATAATGAATGTACAAATCCTGTATATCCTGAATAAGAACTAGGTTATTTATCACATTAAACATCTAGGTGATAATGTTATTAATACATTATCTTAAATTACAAAAAATATCATATCAATGACGTTTTCCCAATTTAGAAAATATTTTAGTAAAGATTAATTTAATCAACAATGAATCTTCATAGGCTGTTTTGTTTAACATTAATTTATACATTTTAAGAGCTAATGTAATATATATATATATATATATATATATATATATAACATAAATTATTACATTTTAAGATCTAATGTAATATATATAATTATATGAAACATAAATTATTACATTTTAAGAGCTAATTATATATATATATATATATATATAAGAATAAGCTTCTTTATTGGTTATGATTCGTGAAGTCATATCTTACTGTCGTAAGTGCAGTTGGAATATGCGTTAAGTTAATTATATGTTTTTACACGGATATGTTTACAATATGTCAGAATACGAGATTTCAACCATAATAAATTAAGAAGCAATAACAATATAACAAGACCGTGTCGGTTAATAAAACTTTACATGACAGACGATAGTGAAGTTATGTGTCCAACGATCGGTAGCAAATGGTTGTAGACGAGTAATTAGTGAGTTATAGTAGCTTTCCTGAATATCTGTAACAAATGGTGATTGTTATTTGTAGAAAAACTGCCTTAGATTAGGATGATGGTCACTTCGACGCATTGTAAATTATTATATTATTATTTCAATTAAATTCGCCACACCAAATTTTAGTAACAATTTTACCAATTTTTATAGCTATAAACGAATGAATGTCAAGCAGGCTTGAATTTCAAAGTTCATCATGATTTCAAATATTACCTTTAGCAGACAAACCTCTTTTTTATACCAAAATAAACAGGTTATCTATAAATAGTTCATTCTATTATAAGCTTTAATAAACTTGTTATTTTAGGAAGTATCTGGTTTACTGAAGCAGTGATTGTAGTTTGGTAGTCTACTTAATTAAACAGTATTGAATTGTATTAATTACGGCAACCCGTTTTAAGATAGCTCCCAAAAACCAAATCTATTAGTTCTTAAAATAGGGTTAATAACTTATGGACAGCCTGTATTACTTTCGGTATAAGAAGATAGTTTATTTAGAATCCAATATGTCTTCTTTGCTTATATGACGTGGTCTTAAGTTTATATCTTCTACCAAAGAAAATATATTCTACCTGCCAAGCTTTAGTAAAACTTAATATAATATTATTATTTGCGAAATATTGGTTAAAGTTTCTTGTTCTGTCCTCATTCTTTCCCTCCAACCCTCAGTTTTGTTTTATTACGTCCTCGCGAAGGGACGCTCTCAGATAGAGTTTCGTAAGTTTCCTCTTATTATTATATTTTATTTACCCTCTCATGCGAAATAAGAACTGGCAGCAAGAGCACGGGAAAGCGAACACACGCCCGATTGGAATTTCATACCAAGAACTTCCCCCTTCGCCATTCCCCACCCTTTCATTTCACCCCTTTTTATCTTATCACCCCTTGTCCACTTGAACCTTCTTTTTGTTTCTCTCGTAAGGAATTTCTTCTTTTTTTTCTTCTCGCCTTTCTAAATGTTTCGTGTTCATGATTTCACTTCCTCCATTTTTTGTTCTGTCTAGTATCATTTTCACTTTTTATTTCATCTGATACTTTTGTCGCTTCTCTTGTATATTTATTTTTCATATTGTTCCCATCCCTCGTTATGTTTGTTGTTTGTTTTATTTTTTTTATTTTCCATTTTGTTTTCTTATTATAATATTTTTTTATTTTATGTTATATCCCCCACATCATGGTAATTTGTTGGCAGTTTATTTTTCACACACACCTTTGTGATAATACTCACAATTAACTGATCAATTTGAAGAGGGAAAGCAGGAAAACGGGAGGGGAGGGATATTAACTAAGGACACCAAAGAACATAACTGGACATAAACATGTCCAAGCGTAAGAAAACATAAAGTGGAGGAAACTATGAACTCTTACATACTAGGCTAACCACATATTCACATTTATGGAGTATAGATGAAGGTTTATATTTAGAGGAAATACTCCCGCATTTTCGTGAAGGGAGAGTAAGAAACCGCTATTTAAAAACACTTCAATGCACTAGTTTGGATTCTAGCCTGAATAGCCCCGTCATAAGGAAGCCAGACCTGACTTAAATAATGCCGTATTCCTTGTGCCCATTGATGCATGTATTAACTTAATCAACTGTCAAAATAATGTTCAAAAGCTCGTAAATAAACAATAGCTCTTCTTTTTATTAATTCACCTCATTTATCCCAAGTATTTTTCCTCTCCTCTTATTCAGACACTTATTTAATTTGTTAATATTTTTTTTATTACCTTTTGTTTTACGCATGTCTTACGTTTTTATTCCAAGGCTTATTTTTTATTTTCCCAATTTTCTTCTTCAATTTAGTTTGCGTTCTACCCTTTGTTTTATAATGTTATTAGAATATTACTTTTTTACATGTCCGCCCTTTGTTATTAGTTGTATTATCTTATTCTTTAGTTATCTTCTAGATGTCTGTTCTCTATCCCATGGCCAAACTCTCTTCCTTTCGTATGAGTAACGTTTCTTGGTTGTCCTGGTCGACTTTTTCTGGACCAAGGGAACACGGAGAACGCTGTAGGTAGTAGTAACAGATTCCTTGGAACTAGTCCTTCACTTCTAGTCGGAAAATACCAGGCTATTCTAGAATTCCCCTTCCCCCTTTATACCCTTCCTTTCCTAAGCCCACACGCCCATCACTCTTTACACTGTTTATATACACTTAAATAAAAATACAACGTTCATGTTATTGGTGGGTCTTTCTTCCCCGTTTTCGTCCTAGAACATCCTTCCAAGCCTCCTTTTACAGTTGGTCCTTCAACTCCCCTTCTTTCTGAAAAATGTTTTTTTTGTGTGAGTGTTCTCCTTATTCGGTTTCTCTGTTGTGTTAAAATTATTAAATGGTGTGTAACGGAATGGTAAATATAGTGCACCAAAAATTATGTTGGACAGTTAATTTATTTTATGGGCCTTTGCTACACGGAAACAATGTCCATGTAAGGAGGTTCTCCACTACACTGGAGACTAGAAATATATAGGTTTCAGGAAAAATGTATTAATTAGTCACTGTATACTATTTCTAGATTCTTTAGGCAATCCTGGACAAGTTTAGAATTTTAGAATTACGTCCATGTGTACCGTGGTTGGTTTTTCCCTCACACTTACTCAAAGTATGTGCAGGTATATTTATTCTAAATTATACCTTAATTATCCCTACTAAATACATGATTTGTATATATATATGGGTGTAGCTCTGAAGGACAGTGAGATATGGTAGTTTTATCAAAATACCATATCCAGTGTCCACGGTAAGAGTTAAATAGGCCTTACTTAAGCTAAGGTATTAAAAACTCGAAAGTTTATCACCGCGCTCACAAAAGTGCGCCACCTATCCCTATCTTGAATTAATTCTATCAAGTATATCTAATTACACCCTATCTCTCCTAGGTATATCCAAATGTTATCCTCCCATCTGCGTCTGGGTCTTTTCCCATTAGGTTTGCCATTCAATACCTTGAACGCGGTTCTAGATACTCCAATTCACGCTGCATGACCTGCCCACCGTGACCTGCGAGATTTTATTCCCCTAACAATCTCTGGTTATGAGTATACGGTATGCAGCTCATCATTACGTAGCCTCCTCCACTCCCCAGTATCTTCATCCACTTTTGAACTAAATATCTTCATAAGTGCCTTGTTTTCGAACACTCTAAATTTATTTTCGTCATTATAGGTAAGAGACCGAGTTTCGTACCCATAGAGAGCAACCGGTAACATTACAGCTTTGTATATTTTGAGTTTTACATTCCTTGAAAGCAGGCGAGACGCCAACAATTTACTGACCGAGTAAAAACAATCATTTCCCGAATGTATTCTTTTCCTAATTCCCACTTTAATATTGTCATCACTAGTTAATATTGTTCCTAACTATTTGGAATCATTAACACTGAACCATCCTAGCGAGCGACAGCGCAATTGGATGACCAAAAAACATACAAGGGGCAGAAAAAGGCAACAAGAGTGAGCGGCTGGAGTTTTTGCTTAGAATTTCTGAGCAACACACAAGAAACTCAGAACACGCAACTCACACTTGGTTGTGTAAAGAAGCTGATGGACGCCCTCAAAATAGTCTTAAATGTAAAAAAAATCATATACGGACACTAAGTCCTCAGGCTACAGTGGCATAAAGGAAACTTGAAGTCATTTTAGTGGCATTTATTGCAAGCTATCAAAATTAAACTTATAAGCAACAAAAATAGAGAATTTAAGTTAAATAACACTATATAGAAATATTAAATATACATATATATATATATAGAGAGAGAGAGATAGCCGAGCAGGCTGATAAAAGCGTTATACATGAAATAAGATCATAGAACCTCAATAATATTCAAAGTAGAACGTGAAGAATTAATTAATACGCAGGAAAGGGACAACAATATGTAGCTATCCCAACTACACATGGAAACTAACTAAAAGCCTAAGGCGACACTCGCCAAAAAACATCGTTCATTATAAACCTATCCTCGTAACTCAAAAGCAAGCTATAATTAGCTTTCCTTAACCTTACAATTTGTATATTTTGCCAAAAGAAACATTTCATAAATTTTGTTACTAAGTTCATCCACTATTAAGGAATATATTAAATTTATTAAATTCCCTTTTAACATATAACAGTAAAAAAATATCAATGATGATCCATTATTATCCTTAGTGTTATATTACAATATGTCCGTGCCATAAATAGCATAAGTTATTATTACGATTAGTCGAAGACTAAACAAAAACAATATACAATTAATCGATGTCTAAAAGTAAACATTTAAGCTAACATCGATATATATCAGAGAAATCGATTCTAAGTTCCATTTTCTTTTATTTATGCAAAGTGCTCTACTGTTCATAATTCTTAATTATTTAAAAGGAAATATTAATAGCCGAAAAGTAAATTTTGAAAACATAAAGAAAATATACATAAAAGTTAAATAGTTATTTATACAAAAATGGAATTTTGTCCTTACATTTTCGTGATAACGAAGCCTAAGCTTCCCACTTCTCTAATCTAGTAAAGCCCAAGAGTGGAGTCCAAGAGTGAAGACCAAGAGTCTTGCCGGCACTATACATGCAGAAACCCAGAGAACATTGGAGAATAGGAAAAAGGTGTGGGAAAACATATGGATAACAACAGGGAGGGGATGCACGCGGCAATAGTAACGTAAAGAATACTTTACAACCAACTGGACTCTTCGAGAACATTTCTCATTACTGATTAAGTTATTTTTATTGTGTGGTAATGGCTCGCTCTTGTGGGTGTGGTTTGAACCTTTGCCGGCCGCGGTTAGTCTATAATGTGCTGTTTCACAGTTCACTAGTGCTGGTGTGATGCTCCGTGGCTCGTAGCCCAAGGCGCCGGGACGGTGAAATAGGATGAGTCGTGTTTACTTCTACAACTTGACTATCCACTTGTAGCCAAATGCTTCAACACTATCAAATGATATGTTGTTTGCTGTAATATTTAAATTATCGTCTTCAATCTGTATTCTCTGTGTTATCATATACTTGTTATTCTCAGCGTTCACTTATTTCTTTACTAGCCTTTAATAAAATCTCTGCATTTCTTGCAACAGGTTTCTTACTATTACCTAACAAAGCTAAAACATCTGAGTCCCCTTATAGTTGCATTGTACCGTTTAGGGCCGGTCTTATGACTACCGTATAAATATTGTCATCGGGAAGTTAAAATTAGCTACTAAATAAAAGTTATCATCCACTTTAATGTTTTACGCGTATTATGATTAGAATTTTTCTTCCGGATAGCTATCTGAAGGATACATATATTTTTATTAAAAAAAGGCAAGTTTGTTACTGTTTTCACTGGTGCGCGCATGCGTATAAGCCCTGCAAATACTGCTACAACCTAGCGTGTGGTGACAACATGTGGCATTTGTTAAATAATGGTGGATAAACGATTGCGAGTAAACAGATAGCGTCACGTGGGCGTAGAAGAAAAGTTGTCTTGCAAGTACTAATTTTGGTGTCTGACAAAATGTAGTCAACAGTTTGGTACTACGTTTACAAAATTTCATTTATTATACTCACATTTTGATAGTTAATTGGTGCTTATATAAATATAACTCTACATAGCCTGTGAGTTTGCATAAAAGTGTGAATTAAATGTTCTAACTTTATGTAGTTAGAGCCCGGGCCTGTGCTTATTAAACACTTGAACCAAGATTTTAACCTAAAAACAGATTATGATAGGCAAAACCTTATTAAAATAACGCGTCACTATGGCAACAACCATTTTAACTTCCAAATAAAAGTTATCAGGTAGTTAAACCTCCCGATAAAATGGTGATGGATTAATATATTTTATCTGGCAGATTAATGCTATCTGGCAAGTCATAAGACGCACTTTTAACTTATCCACCAGATAGAAATATTTATCTGCCAGATTAATACTTATCCAAGAGTTAAAAGACGAGCCCCTAATGTAAAGCCTTCTATATAATTTAAATCTGCCACTAACAAGTGGCTATATTTTTTAACTTTTAAAAAACATTAGATTTTAAATATTTTAAATAATTTAAAGCATTTTAAAAGATTCCGGGGGTGTTTTGGACAAAATATTGTTAAAATATCACATTAACAGCACTATTTCTAGGCATTTTAAACTAGCCGGGTAATTTATTGGATGGAATATTGCTAAATCAACACATTAACAACACCATTACTAAGCATTTTAAAATAGTCCAGGAAAGTTTTGGATAGTAATATTATTAATATGTCACATTAATAACACAATTCCTAACCATTTCAAAACCGTCCGGGAATGCTTCGGATAAAATGGTATTAAAACCCACTAGCAACACTATTCTTAAGCATTTTAAAATAGTTCGGGGATGTTTTGTACAAAATATAACCAAAAAATTACGTTAGAAGCACAAGTCTTAGGCATTTTAAAAGAGTCTGGGGATATTTTGGACAAAATATAATTGAAAAATTATATTAACCATATCGGTCCTAGGTATTTTAGAAAAGTCCAGGGCTATTTTCGGAAAAAAATATAGATAAAAATAAACATTAACAACATAATTCCTAAAACTTTTAAAAGATTTCAGGTATGTGTTGAACCAAGTATTTTAAAAGCAACACAAATGTGCATTATGTCAGCATAATATGGTTAAAAAATTTACTCTTGTGTTTCATAAATTACAGTTGAGAAAAATTAAATGTTTGTGAAAAGGAATCATTCTGTTTTTTAGCTAGTAATAGCATAACCCATTATAACTTAATCTAACCTTGATGAACAATATATAAAAAAATATTCTCAGATTCTTTAAAATTACTTTACTGGCATTTTCTAGGCTACCCTTGGTACTTTACATTTTATTTCATTCACTACCCGAAGCATTCAATGCAATGTAAATAAATGGTACGGCGCACCGCACAGACTTTCTCTCTCTTTCTATAAACTCGTAAGATTTCTGAACGGAATAATGTACATTGTATCATCACCACTCCACATAAGAACACGCATAAAATAATATACAATGATATAGAATCAATGAGAAAAGAGGCGCATCTTTGTCCACCTAAGAACATTTCAAACAGTTTAATGTCTTCCACAAGGGTCAACACTTCGTATTAAAATTTCGATTTCTGGTTAAAATTTTAACATTTTATAAGGTGTTGCAGATCTTCAAGTCATCGCATTGATATTTAATTATTCATTTATACATTTTGACCAATAAAAAATGTAAATATTGACTATTGAGTCTAAAATGGAGATAGATCATTGCTATGCAAACATTTCTCCTAAGAGCTTTAAGGAAAAATAACATACTTTTTTAGATACTTATATTTAATTACTCTATGGCATTGGAGAATTATTGCGTTAAGACTTAAGTAGTATATGTTTACAACTAAAGCTCACAAAATTGTATTAATATATTTGCAAATATCTCAGAAACTGTTGCTTTTATAAAAATATATGTCAAATAAAAGTTTTTTATTTCTAATAGTCCTACAATTTTGCAATGATAAGTTGTTTAGTTTCTCAAATAGTTGTGGAGATACGGAAATTAACGCTTCTGTAAAGTACCCTAAAAATCATTTTCATAGGAAAATGAAAATAGCCAGTTTATTTATAATCTTAATCAACGCCTAGATACGAATTTTAATCAAAATCGTTTGAGCAGATTTTGAGAAAACCAAATTTTTCTCTTTTCGCCCTTCAGTAAACTACCCTTAATTTTAAGTTTTTATAGACACACAGACAGACGGCATTGCAAAGACTATTTTTTAGGGTTCGGGGGGTCATGAGACGTCGACATCCATCAACATTTCAGGTTAGTTTTTTTTTACGGTCGCAATACTTAAACTTTAATGTCCAAAAAGTTAAAAAAATTCATATAATTGCGTATAGATTGAAAGTTATTGATTTTATAAAAATATGTTTCGGATAAAATATCTGTATTATAAATATATATACATATTTGTAATGCTAAGTAATTTCATATCTCAAATAGTTTCGGAGCTATTATAAAAAATGTTAATTTACGCATCAGACCGGAGCCCTTAAAGCCATTTTGCCGAAATATTGAGAGTAGCCATTTTGTTTGGAATATTTATTAATGTTCATAAATGAAATTTAATCAAAATCGTTAGAGCCGATTTTGAGAAAATCGACTTTTTCTCTTTTTGCCCTTCAGTAAACTACCCTTAATTTTAAGTTTTAATAGACACACAGACAGACGGCATTGCAAAGACTATTTTTTAGGGTTCGGGGGGTCATGAGACGTCGACATCCATCAACATTTCAGGTTAGTTTTTTTTACGATCGCAATACTTAAGCTTTAATGTCCAAAAAGTTAAAAATATATATATAATTGCGTATAGATTGAAAATTATTGATTTTATAAAAATATGTTTCGAATAAAATATTTGTATTATAAATATATATACATATTTGTAATGCTAAGTAATTTCATATCTCAAATAGTTTCGGAGCTATTATAAAAAATGTTAATTTACGCATCAGACCGGAGCCCTTAAAGCCATTTTGCCGAAATATTGAGAGTAGCCATTTTGTTTGGAATATTTATTAATGTTCATAAATGAAATTTAATCAAAATCGTTAGAGCCGATTTTGAGAAAATCGACTTTTTCTCTTTTTGCCCTTCAGTAAACTACCCTTAATTTTAAGTTTTAATAGACACACAGACAGACGGCATTGCAAAGACTATTTTTTAGGGTTCGGGGGGTCATGAGACGTCGAAATCCATCAACATTTCAGGTTAGTTTTTTTTACGATCGCAATACTTAAGCTTTAATGTCCAAAAAGCTAAAAATATATATATAATTGCGTATAGATTGAAAATTATTGATTTTATAAAAATATGTTTCGAATAAAATATTTGTATTATAAATATATATACATATTTGTAATGCTAAGTAATTTCATATCTCAAATAGTTTCGGAGCTATTATAAAAAATGTTAATTTACGCATCAGACCGGAGCCCTTAAAGCCATTTTGCCGAAATATTGAGAGTAGCCATTTTGTTTGGAATATTTATTAATGTTCATAAATGAAATTTAATCAAAATCGTTAGAGCCGATTTTGAGAAAATCGACTTTTTCTCTTTTTTCCCTTCAGTAAACTACCCTTAATTTTAGGGGTAGATATCCAATTCCAAAAACCCCTCGGGGCAACCCTATGAAAACCCTAGATATCAAGTTTCAGCCCAATCGGTAAAATAGTTTAGGCTCTAGTTGGAGGCACAGACAGACAGACAGACAGACAGACAGACGGAAATTAAAAAACCACTTTTTCGGATTCAGGGAGTCATGAAACGTCAAGATCATCAAATTCTCGACTTCAATTTTTTTGACGATCACCATACTTTCTCTACCTGTAAGATAGATAGAAAGTAAAAATCGTTTAGGAATCTACACAGTTCCGTAGTAACACTTTGATAGCAACTAATAACAAAGAATAAATTGGCCTCATTCTCACTCATGTATCTTGGTTAAAAGATAATTCCAAATTATCTGAAATATTATAATTTTATTTATAGATTATATTTTAATCCATGGTCAAAGTTAATAATGTGAGATTCATTTTTTAAATTAATTTGTCAATTATTAATATTATTATTCTTACGGCAATAATGTTTAGTTGAGTTTTTACTCACCACGAATTATCTACTACCTCTTTAGTTCACATACAATAATTTACACTATTGGGTTAAGGACGTGGATAGCAGAATTTTAGAGCTAATATGTACCTACATTTGCGTGAAGGGGGAGTGTTAAATTCTCAAGGGAATCCCACCCTAAGTATACCAGGCCAGGATTCTAACCCAAAACTTCCTGTTACCGGAAAGTGAAACTAGATGAGTAGTGACGCCAGCACCTCAGAAAGATTTTAACTTTGAACCAGTGTACTACTATCAAGTCACTTGGATACTATTTTGGGTTGGATAGTTGAACCCGTACGTAATAATAAGTTATTCTAAAAATATATGCCGGAAGTAGTGACCTACTTTCAGGTCATTGAATTGGATGGGAAAGTAGGTCATTCTAAAATATATGTCAGAAGCTGTGACCTACTTGCAGGTAAGTGACCCTGGATGTGAAATTAGGTAGGTCCAATAATAGGGGACAGAAGTAGTGACTTAATTGCAGGTAAGTGGTCCTGGATTTGAAATTACGTGATTCAAAAAATAGAGGTCGGTAGAAGTGACTAAATTAAAAATCACTAAACCCAGTTGTGAAAGTAACTAATTATAAAAATATATTCCACAAGGGGAAGACCACTTTGATATATTTGAACCACCTTTACATTGGTCCAACCTAGTGTCCAGATTCGAGCAAAACACATAAGGTTGACGTTTAGTCAGCGTGTCATATTTAGAAAAAATATCAAATTCAGTACACTCAGCAGGGACTCGATTCTCAACCACCCCACCATCAGTAAACCAGACCAATGAGCTTGACGTCTAATCTAAGTGTCAATCATGGTTTTGTGTGTGGTACTGAAAGCCTTATTCTAATGTGAGCTTGTCCTTCCAAAAGTTCACGTTAGATTTATCTATCATTTTATTTTTCAATGCTTAATACTAGTACTCGGTATATATATAAGCTAATAAGGAAAGGACGAGGAATTTAGAGATTTGTGTGGAGGGAAGGTGGGAAAAAATGGCATTAGTAGACTCGGCCGAGATTAGATCCTCAACATCCATGGACACCAAAAACTGCTTGTATAGTACTGTACATATGTATTGAACATTGGTTGTTTTTGGAGAAGGAATACTTGAATTCTAATGTAGCGATTAAGATCTTGTGGAGGGTTTGATTACATTAATATAATAACAAAACACATCAAGTGCACTTATACGACATTTGAACTCTGAGGTCACTGGTAAGATTCAAGAACGCTTTTACGAAGCTAACTTTGCCGAGTTTTTTTTTTTCAACCAAACGTTCTACCAATATGAAGCCTAACGTTCCTAATAAAAGTTACTCCGCACGATGTCTTTATTTCTCCATCTCTGAGTTCAACGTACCATTTTTCCCTCACCGGTTCTGAATGCAAATTGCTTCTTGCCTAGTTCGACTTTCACTGCCCCCCAATCAGGAGTACGGCTACTGGTTACCCACTTCCCCCCACCCCACACTCAACCCTAAAAATCCCCCACCTGAACACATCGAAAAATGTTCAAACGAAATCAGTCGTTGTCTTTATATCCAACCAGTTCTTTAATCAAGTTATCTCAATATTTTCGCACGATCCTTTAGAAACTAGCTACTTTGGGTCTTTCTATCACACAAATTATTTTTAAAACCAAGTGTATGCGTATTATCTCCTTCAGTTTTTATTGAAAATGTGGGGCATATTTATTTTTTCATAGATAGAGGATTGTAATTGTGAAAGTTTCTATCTCAAAATTATTTGGTTTTTTAAATTTTTGTTTCCCTCCAAAATCTCAAAAGTGGGTTTTAAAATCTTAAAGTTTCTTTGTCTGTCTATCTGGGGTAAGAGCTGAAACCATTTGATATATTTGGCTCAAAATTGACATTTTGATGAAATATGGTCATATTTCAAGATTAATCTTGGTTTTAATTCTTGCTTTAAAATCAATAATATACATCACAAAATACTGATTTTGTTTAGCCAAAAAATGTTATACGATGGCTATACTAGTTTGTGGAGAAGATGTTGAGTCTTTTATAATATAAATAACATTGCATTATTGTTTTTTAGAGAAAAATTCATTTAAGGGTATCTTTCCGATAGCTGAACTTGAAAATTTGGCACCAAATTATAGTATAATGTACATGATAAAGTACTTACAATTCCGTTATAAGGTAAGACTGATACATTTAAGGTTATGTGAACTTTATATAAGGTATTTATTAAGGGGACTGAATTGTATCCCCTCGGAAAGGTATCCTTTCCGACAGTTTTGTAATAAAATGCTTTTGTGAATAACTGGAATTGTACCCACCTGAATTATACCCCCCAAAACTGGAATTGTATCCCCTCGGAAAGGTATCCTTTCCGACAGTTTTGTAATAAACTGCTTTTGTGAAAAACTGGAATTGTACCCACCTGAATTATACCCCCCAAAACTGGAATTGTATCCCCTCGGAAAGGTATCCTTTCCGACAGTTTTGTAATAAACTCCTTTTGTGAAAAACTGGAATTGTATCCACAAATGGCTGACTTGAGGTTTAACAGAAGGAACGTTTAACGTAAAAGCTTTGTCACACTTCTGGTAGAGGGCAGCAGAATGGAATCTTCTTCACTTACTACTTGTATACTAGAGTGCAGCCAAATCAGTATGTTAATTCAATCAAATTATTTAAATAAGTTTAAGTAATTATTTGAAATTCGTAGACTCCTATAAAGCTGCCAAGATTACATAGAATATTAAAAAGTATAGCGTTTTAGATTATTTCTGTGCTGCAGAAGTATTTTCTTAAACATGAAGTATTCATTCCCTTTAAAGATTGCAGTGCATACTAGAACATTAATTTGTAACCTTATTTAACTTGTAAGATTTTTTTTCAGGTCAATATATTTTAGAGCATGTATCGATTTCTATAATTTTAAAGAAACAAATCTTTTATTTTATTTGCCACCAGACTTTAACCACTATGTTAAAAAATGAATATTGAAAATTTAGCTTTAATTTATTTATTATAGTGAGAAATGAGACATTTTGATGAATTCTGGCAATAATTTTATTAATGTGAATTGGCAGCACTGCTTATCTCACTCCCTATGCTCAGTGAGTTCTGGTGATGGGAAGAATCGAGTAACAGTAGTCGACTACACCTTTTGTTTATCGTAATCGGTTGAACTCGATTCTTCCAGAAATACTCAAGTAAAAGTAGTTGGGCCCTGTTCTTCTTTTAGTTGCTCCTTTTCTTTATCTATAGAAATTAACAAACAATTTTCCTCCAGCTACTTTGCACAAAATGTTTCTATATGTCCAGATAGAAATAATTTCAGTCAACTTTCCCCTATTTTTATATTTCACAAATTAATATTTTAATTGGCATTTCAACCTTACACAGAATAAATTATTGTAATCAGGTACTTGCTGCTCCGTCTTTACATAGTAATTGTATGTTATGTATATTGTTGATTTTGCCACTGTAATGATAAAATTTACCAACTGTCTTACTATATCAGATTCACTTGATTGATCTTCATGAATTAAAATACACTCATCTACAAAGTTTCTGCTCAGCAATCTTCTTATTAAACTCATGACAAACCAACAAACCGTTTCAGAAGGAGTACCTTGTAAAACCATGTGCATAGCAGTACCAGGAACATTACAACATGGGCATAGGTCAGTGTGGTATCTTTTCCACGTGAACAATCGAACAGGTGTAACCAGGCGGTCGTGAATAAATCTCCAGGAAACGTCTGTATCACAGTTATCCGTGGGGTACTGGTACAATATTCTCCATGGGAACACATTATCACTCCAATTGGAATTTGTAGGATGACAAATTCTGGTTTTGCATCAGCCTTTATCTAGATATATGAGTCGAAGAGACATGACTCTACTAGGACGGTAGATAGCTCCAGCTCCCCCTAAACGTGTATCAGCAAACATGTAATGTGACTCTAACCAATGACTACCATTCCAAAACATATTGACAAAACCTCTTAATATCACAAATTAATTTCTCTGGTCGTTGGAGTACTGTAAGCAAATGTGTCTTGCCCACATTCAATTCTGCTGCAGACTTACAACTATATCTCATAAATGCTGTAGAAAATTCCTTGAACACCTCATCATGAGTAATGAAAAGTGTCACATCTGCATACGCCAAAACATCTAGCGCTTCAATAAAAGATAGTAATATAAAACCATAATTTGACAACGTTTTTCTGCAGATATGTAAGAAAGATTCTATATAAATAGTGAACAATGGGCTGGATAATGGGTACTCTTGCCGCACTCCCCGTGACACTGGATTTGAAACCGTTCATACATCTCCAATTTGTAAAAAAAACATTGTGACCTTAGATATAAGGTACGAACATACGATGTATACTCTGTTCCTATCCCGAATTTGGACAGTGTAGAAAACATAAAGGTGTGTTTAATAGAGTCATAAGCACTTTTATGAATCAGGTAAAGTACTGGAAGGAGGATATTTTTGGTATTGGAACTGTGAGTAACATCTCGTATAAGATGCAAATTTCCATATACGTACCATTGTGGGATTCAAAACGTCTGGGAATAATGACTCACATCAGGGAGAACAGCTTGCATCCAAGAAGCTATGGTATGAGACACTATTTTATAGTCAACATTCAGTAAAGAAAGTTGTCTACAATTATGTATTAAAGTCTTATCCCCGTCCTTGGGAAGCAAAATAGGAACAGATTTATTCATTGACGATGATAGCTTAAGAGAATCCAAAACAACATGAACCATCTTTAAAAACATAGGTGCGATTTCCTTTCAAAACATTGATAGAACTCACATGGTAGACCATTATATCCGGGATCTTAATTTTTATTGAGTGCAAGTCAATTCCTCTTAAGAAATGTCAGAGTCCCACACACCCTTTTGATCTTCAGATATGGAGAGAAGACCCATTATACAGTTCTGGTACTTTAACACTTGTTACTAAGCGCGAATAAATTTTTTTCTTAAAATTTTCACAAGTATAATTACGAATTTCATTTGGGTCATACTTGATTTGTCCGTTTATATTCAGAGATGCTAAAGAAAGGTGAGCAGGACGTTGTCTAAACGGTGTAAGAAACTCTGGGGCCTGTGTATCCATATATCTGGAACGCTCAACAGATTGAATGACAATGACCATACGACTGTACAATTTTCTAATATCTGTTTCACAAAGACGAAGAAATTAATTTTCATTTAACGTCAAAATACTTTTAGATTGAATTTGTTGAGCCATGACTTCCAATTCACTAATTTCAGCGTAAACAATTTTGAACTTATCAACAGAGAATCGCATAGAAACTACACGCACTTCTGACTAAGCTTGACACACCACAACAATGGGGTTTTACTATGCCACATATAGTCTGAATAAAAACTGGCAATATTACAGATAAATTATTTGTAATGTTCATCCTCTAACAGTTGTGTATTGAGCCTCCAGTATGCCTGTTTAAGCTTTTTTACATTTACTTGAAGCAAACAAATACACCCAGAGTGGTAAAAAAAAGGATGGGACTATTTTTTGTTGTATAGCAAAATCATTCAAGCTAGGGTTTACATAAATGCGGTATAACTATGAACGAGGAACATATTTATGAACACCCGTGATATGTGAAACCTCTTTCATCAGGATGAGCGTTTTTCAATACATCAAACAATTTATTAAGTGAAATTAGGCGCTTATGGGCCTGGCTGAGCGCTAGTCTGGTCTCAGTACAATTAATCCTTACTTCTGGTAGAAGCGTTACTTTCCAATCACCGGCCAGAAACACATTATCTTAAACTCCAAGGTGCTGTAAATATCGTGTCAAAACCCCGACCACAAAGATGACATGAGTATTATCTTGAGGCATAATATATGTATTAACAAAATGATCAATTTTACCAAACATTCTTACTACTACAACATGTGAATATCCTGGTTCCAATACAGTGTGTCACATCACCTCATGGTCTATAGATGATCTGGTTGCAATTACTACCCCCAAAGCTAGCTTGGATTGACAGGGTCATAAAAAAGATCAAATCTGCCAAGGTATATGATGTAGGTGCTGAGCTCAATTTAGTTTCCTGAACACACAAAATATCTGCTCCTACACGTTTTGAATACATAGAAAGCATGTACGGTTAGCAATCACTGTTTGGTCCCCGTGCATTAAGAGTTAGAGCAGAAATCATTAAAAATAAAGAAAGTAAGAACAGCATTGTGCTGTTATATCAATTGAATATGAAATATTTTGACACTTAATAGCCTGCTTCTTGCAGTGACTTTATCAAACGCAACAACCATTGCCTTAATTTGTAACTTCGGACATGGGAAAACATCCTGCAATATTTCTGCAAGGTCCTTATGTTGTGTTGTGAACTCACACGCCACTGCAGATGCGTTTTTAAAACCTCTAGGTTGTTTCAAAAAACTTTCCAACGTTTCTTTATTTAAAGAATATTGTTTGTCTTAAAACTAAATCTCCGAATTAATTCATCAATACTCAAAGCATTTTTTAATTTAATTTTTCTGCCTGTGATCTCAAAGAAAATTTTGAAACAACGGACCAATGATCATCAGAGTCATCACTATATTTTAGCGCTTGACGCTTTACATCATTTTCAGTGATATCCGATGACTCCTCAAGGACGTTAATTGACCTTTTCTCGCTAGTAGAGTTGATAGCGCCAAGTGGTATTAATAACTCCTTAATAGTATCCTCCATGTGAGATTTATTTAATTTATCGGGTGTTTTTTGACCACATTGTAGTACACTATCAGTTTCCACACTCTCAAAGATTATAGAACTGCCTGTTACCTCACTTTTCTGCTGTTGTTGCTCTTGTTTGTTGTTGTTGTATCTCTGAAAATGACTGAGGGTGATGTTTAGGAACAGTAATTATACTAATAGTGGGTATATAATCAACAGATGGTATATTATCTGACTTAAAGGGGTCAGCGCTGCCTATGCCCTCAGTAATTCACGTCATTTTGCTAGTTCCAGCGACATAATCAATAAAAGTAGTGTTTCGACGGGGCTCACTTGACCACTCAGTGGCCGACACATCTTGCGTACAGTTCCTTGCCATGTGTCCGGAAAGCGAGCATCGAATTCATTTAGTATCATCACTGGACAAATATACTCGCCGTGGAATATTATCTATTGTTAAATTAATATACAATGGAAGTGAGTCTTCCCTGTTAGATATAATATAATCAATACGTCTAATCGAGTAGGCATGAGAAAATTGTGGTAATCTAGAGCTTATTTTAATTTCCCTCATCTGACTCGTAATTTTACCATTTTTAGACAAGTTCGCTAACAGCGGATCCTTTGTAATATATTAGGTGTGACGTTGGAAAGCATTACTTTTGTGGATGACATTGCAAATTTTCGAATTGGAACAAAAATATTGTCTACGGACACACCCCCATCTTCTAACATTTTATCAACACTTTCTTCATTCCCCATAAACAAACACAGCCGTCCACCACTTGTGTTGGACGCATAACGAATATTATTTGGTCTCACAACATTACCCACAATAACCAAATAAACATCCAACAGGGAACGATGGTGTCCAAAACAATCGCAATCCAGGATCCGAACCCGGCACACTTAAGTGACCTACACTCATGTGGAGGACAACACAACACATCAAATACACTATTAATGAGGAAAACTCAAAACATTCTTGAGTTCTATTAAACACAAAGTGCACAGCGTAGCACAAAACTTTACGGAGCAACCCTCCACACACACCCACTCGCTACGAGAGCAGCAGACAGACAGACAGACAGACAGGCTGATTGACAGACAGGTTGATTGACAGACAGGCTGATTGACATACAGGCTGACTGACAGATAGGCTGATTGACATACAGGCTGACTGACAGATAGGCTGACATACAGATAAACATAGGGACAGACAAAATTGTAAAATCCAATTTTTGGGTTCATAATAACATAAAACTTAAAGAATCGTCGTAGGCTAGAGATCAATTTTTTCACGATCACAATACTTTCTCTTGCTATTAGAACGTAATAACTAGACATATATATTTTCCCTTGAAATGTTCATTTAAATCTGTATTTCTTAAAGCACACCTTAGTTATTGAGATATTCTTATTTGGTTATGTTAGTGGGACAAAGATTAGTAAAAAACAGTATAATTTAGAAGAACTGTACTCGCAGTCGCATGAAGTAGGAGTGGTAAAACATTTAGATAAGAAACCTCAGAACAGCCAGCTGGAATTTGAAAATCTAACCTACCCATCTCCGGTAAACCAGACTAGACAAGATTGACGTTTATTATGCGTGTTTACCGATGCAAGGAAACATAATTAAATTTACAATTTGTGATTCAAAGGGAATTCATCATTAAAATAGCTCCAAGTCCATTAAGTTAGGGAGACATATCAATAGTCTGATGGGTCCTGATATGATTTCAATGACAGGTATTATGAAAAAAGAATTGTGCGCAGTCATTTGTTTCTAAAGCCAGGCACATAAATTCCTAGTAATAAGTTGTTGATATCCGTGTTATCCCTACTATAATTAGATTGTGTTATTGTTTTAGAAATTAGCTTGAATTTCTGTGTTGAGAAAGTGCACATAAAATGTCACCAGTTGACCAATTATTACCCACCTTGGTGGCGTAGTTGGCTAACGCACCAGTCGTGTTGAGCTAGACCACCGGGGACGGGGAGATCAAGGTTCGAATCTCGGTTGGGTGAACTGGGGGTGATTTTTCCTAGACGGTTTTCCACTCTTCCTCCACGCAAATGCGGGTTCAATTCCTCTGAATTTCAACCTTCCCCACTTCTAATCTATTAGAGTAATTAGTACTTAAGCGTATAACTCGAACGGGTAGTAAGACCTGGTGCTAAGTTAATTAATTAACAAATTATTTGTCAGACTCTAATGTTTAAAGTTATAATAGATATTAAATTAATAAATATGTAATTACGTTTTACCTTTGTTTAAATGAAATATTCTGAAAATTGAAAAATGACCTGTACACGGAAATTGAACCCAGGACCTTTGGCTTAGTACGCTCTTACCACTGAGCTATCCAGGAATCATCCCGTACCCAGGGACATTCTTAAAGCAGCTATGATGGACGTGCGTAAATCGTCGGCTACAAATGTATGATTTTATTAAGATCACGAGCTATCAGATAACACAGCCACCTTCAACTCGGTAGTTGGCTTAATACTGCCCCTAGTACAATTTTATAACTGTAAGGGATCGCATATTTAAGAATCAAATAGCCAAAACTATTATATTAATGATATCTAGATGCAAGTAAATCCTCCATAAAACAAATGTAATAGCCTTGGCTATTTTATTCTTTGTTTAAATGGCTATGATTGAAATCTTGAATTAAAATTTGAAAATTATTCTTACATAATATTTTTCCTTGGGAGCTGTGTGTGCACATTCAGAAACAAATATGTCAGTACATGACTTACAAACTAAGTCGATAGTAGTACAATTATCATGGAACAAATAATTCCAATAATGTTAATAGACCTAATATATAATTATTAGACTTATCATAAGCTTATAATGTAAATTCCTTCAATTCCTTATGTGGCTTCAGCAAAGCTTTGCCACTCAAGTCTAGTCTACCACACATTTGGGTTCATCATTATCGTAGATTAAAAAAAATTAAAAACACTTTTAGGAATAAACTTAAGTCCATTAAAACAGTTATATAATTATTTTCACATGCTAAATTTCCGGCCAACATTACATTAATGTATTAAAATAATATATTTTTCATAAGAGGCAAAATATTCTTCTTAATAGAAAACTTTCTTTCCTAAGCATGCTTGGAAGTAATGGCCATAAAACTACGTAGGGGAGGAGGAGGTCTGTAGAATATACAAATAGGAAAAAAAAACTTGTTTTTGTTTTATTCATTGTATATTTAAGAAACAAGTCTCCATTTGGGTTCCACTTGTGTCTTTTGGAATTCCCTTTATAAATAAACCACCTCAGTGGTAAGTACATTAAAAACGAGTCATATGTATATATTCGTGTGTGTGTTTATGTGTGTGTGTGTGTGTGTGTGTGTGAACGTGTGCGTTGTTTTTTATCGTAGGTCTTTGTAGGTTCCCATTTTGCTGCTGTTTATTTTATGTGTCTCCCTCTATCCTTTCCTCTCCCTCAATTTCCCGACCCATGAATGCTCAAGTCCATCCCAGATAAGTTGAGAAGGGATAGAGATATGTAACATATATGGACATGTTACAAACGTGATTATTAAATAATGATAGTCACACAATTACTCCCGAAGAGACTTCAAGCGTCCTACTCATATCAACGTTCCCGGTTCAACTAAAGAGTACCAGTCAGGGCCAGGACGATGTACCATGCCAGATGACGTAAGGGGTCCCACGCCACAGATGCCTCTAGACCTCAGTAGAACGGCATGGATTCTTCGAGAGTTTTTCACTATTACAACAATCTAGGCTGGCGCCAGTTGCTCCATCGGTCCCACGCCACAGATGCCTCTAGACCTCAGTAGAACGTCATGGATGCTTCGAGAGTTTTCCACTATTACAACAATCTAGGCTGGCGCCAGTTGCTCCATCGGTCCCACGCCACAGATGCCTCTAGACCTCAGTAGAACGGCATGGATGCTTCGAGAGTTTTTCACTATTACAACAATCTAGGCTGGCGCCAGTTGCTCCATCGGTCCCACGCATGCTCCATGTTCCCCTTCTTTTACCCATCTTTGCCCTCCATTGATTCTCCTCTATCCGTCTCTGGGATCACGTGATGACTTTCAAGGACTATAAATGGACATGTTTCCTCTGTATTGGTACTCATAATATCGCCGTCGACTGCTTAGGTAAGCTAAGCGCTGCTAGCATTCTTATGTTCAAAATAATTATCCATCGACTAATATTTATTCTTTGTTAAACTTTTCAAAATTAACCTTTCAGATTAAATACTAAGCTATGTACTTTAATGAATGTTTGTTACAACTTACTTTGTCTTCAGGCTACTTGGTGGTGTTAGTATTTTTCTAAATATTTTCTTTCTATTAAATGCGTCTATCATGGATATTGAATTTAAATATTTCCTTTTAAATGCCACCATATTTGGCGTGGACAGAACTGTATTATGCAGTTTTAACACCGCCGTACCAGGTGTAGAAAATTAGCTACTTCTTTATAATGATTACGTCAATTGAGATTAGCTATGCTCACTTATAAGATATTACCTTTTGTTATGAATCTGACGTGAGCATTTTTTATAACTTTATCTCTCACTATTTAACTATGGCTTTGATCTTAAATATTATGTTGTATGTGATGAACTTAATGCTTCAAGTATAGAGTTTTAAATTGAGGTTTTCCCTCTTGCCCGGACTTTGTGGTCCGTCCCTATCCAACATACTCACTGTTTTGTTCAGTTGTATATATTTAATTCTAGTGTTTGTCTTATCAATAAATGTTAATTTGGAACCCACTTCCCTAATGTTTTTATTTTGGGGCCTTTCAGGGTCGTGAGTTACAGATCAACGAGTTTGGTACGCAGACGGTAAGAAACGAGCATCAAAGGACACGCGACGGTAAATAAACAAAACAAAGAAAGGTTAAATGTTGGATTTTTTATTTATGTTTTTTGCATCACGTATTACTAACCATCCGGGTTATCCACCAAATTATATTAGTGGTGGCAGGGATGAGAAAAGAAAGAATGTATATACAAGATTGTACATTAATGTGTTTAGAAGTAGTGGAAAATACCTTTAGTGATAAACCACCGTCAATATGCCCAGGAGGGATTATAACCTCGGCCGCATTGTCACTGTAAAACCCAGTCTATTGCAAATAAATGATGGCTTAGACCATTCCTACACCGATACTGCTATAAATTACATAGTGTTATCATTATCTTTCAATATAAAATGAGTATTATTTTTTGTGTATAGCCTAACTGGTGGGTTCACAGCAGCTAGCCCTTGGACAAAGGTGTTAATCTTATCTAGCCTTGGTTTTCGGTGACAGGGGTAAGCTGAGGTTTGAATCCCTGCTAGGTGTACTGAGGTGTATTCTACTAAATGGAGGCAAATATCATCCAAATTAAATCTACCTTATCCTTGAATCATTAGCGTGAATATTTTAAGAGCGCAGACTAGTCGTAAAACGTTGAGAAATAAATGGTACGGCGCACCGAACAGACTTTCTCTCTCTTTCTATAAACTCGTAAGATTTCTGAACGGAATAATGTACATTGTATCATCACCACTCCACATAAGAACACGCATAAAATAATATACAATGATATA
>CABFWB010001969.1:110167-123538 GCA_902151455.1 Timema bartmani
ACAGACAGACAGACAGACAGACGGAAATTCAAAAACCACTTTTTCGGATTCAGGAAGTCATGAAACGTCAAAATTCATCAAAATCTCGAGTTCGATTTTTTTGACGATCACCATACTTTCTCTACCTGTAAGATAGAGAGAAAGTAAAAACAAATATATATATAACCAATACTCTAAATTTTATGTTTAATATATACATATTATTATATATATAAAGAATATATGTATATTTATATATATATTAAATATAAAAAGTTAGTGTATTGGTATCTAGAAATAATTAACAAGGAAATACAGATCCTTTGCATTTTTTCTGTTTTCATATCACATAAAGACTTGCCTTACAGGCATTCAAACAGGAAATAGTAAGAGAGAAATGTTCAATTGTTTAAATAGAAAGATACCTCACTGTTATCGATCACGTTAGAAGCTGTAGTACCTACTATCAAATACTTTTATCTAGGCCTAAAGGTTCACCTAAGGGGGTTAAAATCTTCTAGTCGAGTAAACACATCGTGTTTCAACCAACGGCGACTTTCCATGAATATGGTACGTTAATGAAATACCAAAACCTGTTGGATAATAAGTTTCCAGATTTCTCCATCTGATCTGGAATAACAAAAAGGAGTAATGGGACGTTGATTTAAGCTAAGACTTAGACCTAACTAGACCTTTTCATTAAATTAAATTTATTTCAATTTATATATTTTACAATCAAAACTTTTGACTGGAGCTGTTAACTTTATTTTAACGTGCTGTTTTAAATAAGTTTAAATTTTTCATTCTTGTATTAAACTACGCTTGTATTAGAATTTTAATATGCTATGAATGATAATTTTACCATTTGAATCTCTTAAATATCCAATTATTGAATCAATGAAATATTTGAAATATTATGAAATTTTTTTATAAGATTATTGACATTCCAAGAGTATAAATAACTTATCTAGGATATTTCTGTTGTATAGGAATTTATCGTTAGTATTCACACTTATAAATTCATTAATTTTAAATCATATCTTCTCAATTTTTTATATAACTATATCAAAGTCTTAACTTATATTAATTCACTCCTTACTAAAGATGTATTTAGAATATTTTCTAAATTTTTCTAAGGGAATATAATAAGGGAAGTATAAATAAATAATACTAGCGTTTCCTTGAAGAAAGGATGGAAAACTTCATTGGTAAAACAATATATCTTCAGGGAAGTTGGTTAGAATCGAGCACCAGATCTGTATATTTAGAGTCGTTTGATAGTCACTCCTATGGACCTTCAAGCCTCAACTTCGTAATGAATTGTGAAAATTGTTTAGCCTCGAGATTGTGATGATCTTGATGTTTTATGTGCTCCAGGACCATAAAAGTTGTTCTAGCAATTATTATTTTCAATGTTTCTCCCTTGGCCTTTCCTTCTTTACCTGGTGATACTGACGGAAATACTTCATGGATTTCATTCAAAGCTGATATTTAAATGTTATATGGTCATACCTTAAAGATAAATTGGGATTTTAATCCTAGCTGTCAGACTAAGAGTAGTTAACTCATGACTGATTTTTTAATTTAAATATTTGTGAGAGAGCTTTATTGATTTTTTTTTTCAAAGTGGATATCTGAAGAATATTTTACATGATAACTATCACTGTATAGTCTTTTGTATTTTTTTTTTAGAAAAAATAATTTTTTAACAATATTGTTCCAAGCTATAATAGCCAATGAGACAGCATTCACGATTGTGTTGTAACACTTATTTGAAAAATAGTTTCGTTTAACACGAGGGTTAATGTGTGTGTTAATCTAGACATTCATATAAGATGTACGGAATGAAATAACTAAAATATTAATATTGATAATGAGAATATAACTATTTTTAAAATTTCATTCTGTACACTTCATATGAATGTCTAGTTTAACTAAATGGCACATTAACTACTTTACTTTAACAATGGTACGCAAAGGGTATAAAATAGAAAGCTTGGTCCCCTATAACACGTGAACTGTAATGATTTGAAATCATTGAATGACTATTTATAGTTTATTACATTTGTTAAAATTATGCAATAAGATCTTGAATAACAAATTACCTTAACATAAGGGGTAAGTAAAAGGACGCTTGGTTTAGAAGAAAGTTGCCCGTATTAGTGGGTAGAGGTATGGATATCCCGTGATAAATCACGTCTTTAAACACCCAATCCTAAGTGCAATCGGTCTAATATTTTCATAACATTATGATGTGAGCTTGACATCTTATATCTCGTTATCACCGTTGTGGATCTCAACTTAGTTTAGACGCATTTCGAAGCACCCATCCCTAAATACTTTCTATTTTACAAACTTGCTTTCAGTGATATAATTATATATTTGCACTCAAGCAAGTTTTTCTTTGAACCGCTTGTTCGTTATTTGGTGTATACACTGCATCACCTCTCATTTAAATCACAAATTCCAAAAAAATAAAGCTTTGAAAAAAACTAGGGCTCATATTTGTTTCATTTTACAGCAAGTCTTGTATTTTTCACAGGTCATTTGGTTCAAAAAGTGCCAACATTTTATAATCTCCAATACATTTTTTAAATCATTTTTTTAAAGTAGGCTAAATATTTTAATACATATTTATATGTATATATCCTGAAATTTCTAAGAATTATTCATTTTAAGAGGCAAAATCTGAAATAACAATTTTCTTACAACACAATTACTAAGAATTCAAATTTTGTTGAAAGAGAGAAATTTTAATGGTGGACCGAGTTAGCCCGGAAATATTAAAGAATTTCTGTCCGTTTCGAGGGTTGAGTGGCTAATTCTCACATTTCCCACGAAGCTAGAGGGCTGAAATTAATCACAGGGGTTCCTTATAGGCTAATTAGAAAAATTAAAGATGTTTCATTCCGAAGTTTTGTGATTAAGGGGTTGAAATCGAGGTAACTACCTTAATCAACAATATTGCTTTATAAACACTTTTTAAGCGTTTACAGGATAATAGTTCGATAAGTTTGTTCTAATAATGCCTTCGAAAAAATATAGCCATTATTTTTAACCCCGTAGATTCTTCTAAGGGGTGGAAAAATTAATACATACAATTAATTAAAATATGTAATTCCGTATTAATATGCAACTCCAAGAGATGGTAAAAGTCTGTAGTTTATATTTTGCTGAATTGTGTGGTGTTTGTAGTGTCTGTGTGAGTGAGAGGGCCCGGCCCGGGGCGGTGTATGGTGGTGGGAGGGGGTAGACCTATCTAGCCACGTTCAGCTGATAACGCCCCAGCCAGTGGGCCTGCCATAAATAAAACTCCCCGTGAGGAAACATGTCTGGTCACCTCCTCGTGGTGTTTCTCGGGTAGCGTTGATAAGAATCATTCCATTAAGCTTCAAACAAAAATTCCTCATTTTTATACAAAAATAAATAATACGATATTAAGTGCGAAGAATAGGCATTCGGCTTTTTAATAATATTTCTCTATGTTTCAAGACTTGCTATCCTCACAGGCTCAAAAGTTAAGAAGTACATAGGTATATTCTTTTACAGATTTTGTAGGGGTTACCATAGATGAGGAGATAGAGGTTCAAATCCCAACCGAACATTGTGAGTTTGGTGATTTTTCCTGAATTTATTACCTCTAAATTCTATCTTCCTCATCCTTACCCATTTATTGTAAATATGTGTATAGCTTGGGCTTGTAGCAAGGCAGATGAATATAATGATTAGTGTTTTAAAACATGACTAAAGTATTGTAGCCTACGTTGGTTTCCGAGTAGTCTTAGGTAATGTAATCTTAATGGTAATCGGCTACATCTATTTTTTAACCTCCCTATTTTGCTGTCCTTGCCTTTTACTTCAATGAAGAAACAACAACATATATATTACCTTCAAAAGGGTCCATTGATTTAGTTACTTAAATACAGATAGCCGGTTTAAAAGAAACTTAATTGAATTCAGGATGAGTGAAAATTTTTGTATTATTTAATTTTATAATTTTGCACCACAGCCTACTACTCGTTTACATTTAATTACACTTGTGTTGTGAAGATGAGAAATTGAGGATTTTAGAACCAATGTAGGATAATTTGTGTAGAGAGCTAGTGAGAAACCTTTTAGGAAAAGGCACTCTCAGTTCTTGAGGCTAGAGTAATACCCAACAGGCCCGTCACCAACAAACCAGACTAGACAAGCATGACATTTATTCAGCGTGGTCATTGATGCCGGTTATTTTATTATCATTTTTTACCACTACCGGAATGTTCCGTTTCTTGGAGATGGAATTTGTAGTTTAGTGTTAGCTAAGGTTAGTTTGTGAGTCATGTAGGGATATTAAATATTTTTAAGAAAGATTGTGTTACTTTATTTTTTACCAAATTTATGATTTTCAACCTACTAAGGACACCTATAATTTGTAGTTTTAAAAGTATAAATTTATTTTCAACCAAGAGTAGGTCTTTGTAAATCATAGCACGGATATGTTTAAACAAAAGTCTGTCGACAGTATAGTTTCCAATACATTATTCAAATATTTTTAAAATAATATTAAAGCTTACTTGTGAAATTTTATCAAAGCATTCACTTGTTACAGAAATCTTTCCAAAACTAGCAAATGATATGTTTTCGTCGGGACTCTCTGGTTAAAATGAATTCACTTTGCCCTAATTTTAAAACATATATCGGATTTCCAAATTACTCGTATACCTCCTAGTTTAAAACATTCCAAAGTTTTGGGGAAGCCTGGCGAAAAACAAGCTATTTTACATTGTAATTTTAGGAAACACCGCGAGATAGATTGCATAGGCAGTATGTGATGTTTTACTGTTTCACTTATTGTATAAGTACATTTTATCAGGCGATTTCTTTTCTCACGGGCAATGATCAACCTGGAGTAAGCGTTCCTCCGGGGGTACATGAAGACATCTAAGGGGAAACGTAAAATGTAATACGTATATACACATATATATTTTTTATTCATGGCTTATTATTTAGTGGATGTAATTTAATTTAAATGTAGATTATAGTCTAGGCTATGTATAGCCTTCACTATACACCAACAAATTTGGGTGTAGAAATTTGAAGATAAATTATATCTATGGGTACATAAACAAAAAGTTTGAATACCATTAGACTGAGGGATATTTATGTGAAGGGAATGTGAGGGGAAATGTATCCACATTATTGAGAAGATGAATTGTAAAAGAAATGTAGAGATCGACTAAAAGTCAAAAGAATAAAAGTGCCCTATTAAATGTTTGTTAGGTTAAATAATCTATAAACATTGATTTTAATTTGATTGATTGAGAGAGAAAAAGTTATTTAGTTTAATGTGTGCGTAAGTAGACGTATTCGATCGTACCTGCTGCTGAAGATCCGATGACAGTGACCAAGTAGGCCTACCTGGGGTTGTGATGATGAACTTGAAGATCCACACGTCTTTATTCGGTGCTAACTTCACACACACATAATTATCTCCGAGAAAGAAGGATTATTATTATTATTATTATTAAAATAAGTTATACTGAGTGGTAGTGTCGAGAGTTGTGAGCCGCGGGGGGTGACGCACGTCAACCTTTTAGAGAAACACTTTGCGGACTAAAGAGAAAACGCGCGTAAGAGAATCAATTGTACCACCCTTATAAAAATAAACTAATGAAAAAGGGCGGTAGACAGAAAATGTGATAATTATATAAATTAATAATGAATTAATATAAGAAATATTTAATTAAGTAAACAATAATGAAATTTATAATTTAATAATAAAATATAAAGAAATAAAAACTAAACAAACATTATTTGCCTAAGTCAAGGCTGTTTAACCTGTTTAAGAGTTATAATCAAAAATACTCGGATAAATTAATCTTCCACGTGTCCATAGAAATTTAGAGAAGAAATTGTATCTAATGAACTCTTACATCACCATTATTAAATATTATGTATTTAAATTATTTTACTAAGGCCTATGTTTTAGCTATAGTAAAATATAATAATAATTACATACTAATATCGTTTTTATATAGATAAAGAACAGGGAAGTTGTAAAGTTTAAGGAAATCTAAAAATAATTACATATTAAGATATTGTTTTTATAGAGATAAATTTCACAATAGTTGGGAAGTTTAAGGTAAACTATTTAGGCGATGTTTCTGAAAATAAATTAGCTCATGAATATGAACACTTCAAAAATTACATACTATAACTTATTATTAGTATTAATACTACTATTATTAGCAGCACATCTTACTACCCGTTCGGGTTATACGTTGATCTATACCTTTTAAGAGAATAAAATAGTGACATTTTAGAGAAAGAATACATGGCCAATATTTAGTTTGCAAGATATTTAAAATACCTTTTTATTTATGAAAATCGTAGGGACGGGGTGATTGATTGTGGAGGGTATTATGGCTCAGCAGTCAATACTGCTTCACACAGGTACTCCAACCCTGGCCTAAGAAAGCCTTGTTTATGATGATTGGCATTAAGAAACCTATCCTCCAACATAATATTTAGGTTAATTAATCCTGTATTAAACTTGATAATCTCTAAACTATTCACTAAAAAATACAAACAATGTATAAGTAAAAAAGTCACACCAATAAAAAAATCAAATAAGTGCTTTTATTTCAATGATTTTTTTTCCTGAAACTTGTGTTTTCTTTGGCTTATTTACCGTGAAACAAATTGTAGTTTTCCTTGCCAAGGCTTCTATCTTATCACACGTTAAACCCTCTTGGACGTAGATTTATAAAAGACACAATAAAATAAACCATTCTTCGCTCCTTGGTTAGATTTTTTCCCCCTCGCTTTTCCTTTATTTCGTCCATCTGTCTATTAGGTCTGTATCTGTGTTCAGAATCTCAACCTGTAGCTATAGCTAAACACAACTCAACAAAGAATAGAAAAAGTACAATAAAAATATATCTAAAATAATCAGTTTTACCCTTTTGTAAGTTTTTTTTAAATTTGTCTGCTTCCTCCAAAATCCTAGAAGGGAACCGTTTAATATTGTTGATTTGTTATTTCGTAAAACTATATGTAGAATATAACCTTTACTTATTGTTTCAAAGTTTTAACAGCTGTTTCTCTAAGAAACCAATTTTTACTTGGTTTTTTCCTATTAATATTTTTTTCCGCCACATCTTATTACCATCCTGGCTGTATGTATTTTAGTTATAAAAGTAAAAAAAAAATTTAGCAAAAATTCCAAACTTTAGGCCTGATGCGCAGACTGAAGAAGACTTAAAAAATATCGCATAAATGCTAATGGGCCTAATACACATATATTGATGGATACCCGTTTTCGCTAATGCAATTCTGGCTTTTTTCGCTCCAACCTACTGTACATGTTGTCCGTTTATTTTAACTAATATTGCAGATATTAGGAAGGTGTAGTTTCATATTATATGTACCCGCACATTCGTGGACAATTTTTGGGAAACCAACCTCAGTAAATCGATCGGGATTCGAACCACAATATCCCCTTCAGCAGCAAAATAGTATAACAGAAGAGTGACACTTCAACAATTTCCCACCGATGCGGGTAGTAAAAATTAAAACATTTAATACGCTTCGTTACTAAATAGAAATCATGGGAAAATATTATGTATTCAAATTAATATCCGCTCTATTGTTTGATCAATACTTTTGTAATTTTATTTGAATAAAAATATGGGTTGTTTTCACATATTTTGTTGATAGAGAATTATAGTCTAGTTTAATGTTCTGCTTTTACAGTCTTTATCTAAGCTTTATGGCATGAACGTGAATTCCAAATCATAGGAACCTCATTTTGAATACAGATAACACCATAAAGTATTTACAATGAATATTAATTTCATGTTATCACCAAGATGTTATTCTGAAGCAATTTTTCTTACAATTATTTTGTTTAACACTATGTTTATTTACGGCTGGATAAAATATAAATATTTTAGAGGAAAGGAGCCCGGATTCATGTGGAGACAGTCTGGAAATACAACTGTGATATATCACATTAACAAATAAACACAAATACATTCAGGCGAGATTCAAAGCTGGACCTTTCCATCACTTGAAATCCAATTGGAAATGAGACCTGATACTTTAAGACCAAGTGATTACTGGTGCGGGAGATCGTGGGTCTTATACTCCAAGTCATCGACGAGCTACGTTAACTCATAGATAGGCAGTAATAGTAGTTGGACTACAAAAGCAGCGCTATATATCAAGCGCCACTTTAAACATAATATACGGCGTTTCTAGTGAGTTGATACACATCTGATGTAAGATAAACTGAATAGAGTTTTTTATAAATTTGTATTTTAAATATTAGAAATTGTTTAGCTTTAATTATCTTTTGAAACGAACATATTTATTAAAAAAACATTTCATATTTAAGCACCACTCAATCTACGTGGTATTTCAACTTGTGTAGACACTTTAGGAATGAATCAACCACTTAAGTCAAGGACTTACAATAGTGGCTAAAAGGTTATGTCCTAAGATAACTGAGTTTTCATAATTAAAAAAATTGTGTCTGGTTATAATGAATATTCACTGCTTCACGTATGTTTTATATATTATTTTATAGCTATTTTAATAATGTTTAATTTAACTTGATGAAAACTTACTTCCTGTGTGCCCCTGATTATAAAATCGATGTGGTTGGCATGTCATGTTCCAAACTAGCCACGCACTTCTGTATATAGTACACCCTATGGTCGTAGTTTGTTATTATTTAGTAAAATAATTTATGTCCAACTTAGGTTCTCAATAAATATGAAAAAAAATTAAAAATTAATAGTACTGTGGATGAAGCAACAAACAAAAATTATTTTTACTAAAACAGCTCTTAAGGGGTTGATTTTAAATTTTAATTTAACTTGAGATGGTAAGTAACAAAGTAGTAATGCATAGATAAAACTTAATCAAATATAATTAAATTAGGTACACGTTTACTTTTAATTTGTGAAAAGTCACAATTTTCTACTTCCTAAAAGTGTTTGAAAGATCTCTTAATATTTTAAAATATATTTACATTAGAAAAATCCCCAATCGATTTGAAAGCATGAATTTGTAAATTAAGAATATGTTAGTTAAAATAATAAACTTAAAATTAGTTTATAATAAAATGGATGTAATGTATTTAGAGTAATTTATTTTTAATTGGCATTGTAAGAATTTTTAAACAAAATTTCCATAAAACTTTATTATTAATATGCTATGAAATATTAAAAAATCATTTGAATAGAGGATGGAAAAACAAAGTGTAGGGGGAAAGTTATATTTGATTACTCCATAATGCGATCAAACCTAAAGTTCTCGGGTCGGAGGTGGAATCACCAACACACACTCAGACATACCATATCATACTACCCAACGGGGCATTGTGCATTGTAACCACGTCGATAAGGTAGGGATAAGGAAACTAGAATCTAGAAGAAATGTATATGTATTTGTGTGGAGGAAGAGTGGGAAACCACTTAGTAATAAAGCACTATCAGAACACATACATTTATTCGAAACCCAATATCCTATTCGCTGACAAACCAGACATTATGATCCCGATATGTAGTCCCTATGTCCATTGAAAGGGTCTTATTATTATTATTATTATTATTATTATTATTATTACTCAGTCTTAACTTTTAAGTAATTTAATTGTAGGTGATTGAATTGTTTCTTCAGTGTAAAATTAAAATAATTGATTTGACCACTTTTTCTCAACATTCATCTTTTCCCAGTTTTTTTTAAATTTTGTGGTGCTTTAATATTTTTCGTCTCAGCTTTGTGACTTGATTGCTTTTCTATAGATTGAATACTCCACTTTAATCCTTTCATACAGGGGGTGCGCTAGAAGTTACCTATTTTAAAGATTAAATACTGAAAATTTGTACTACCTTAGTTTATTTAAATAAACTCGCATTTGAACTTATTTACCAGTAATAAGTTTGTTTTGAAGATTATGTCATTTAGCTATGTTCACCTCTATTTTTACTTTCTCTTAACAACTCGTAGAAAAAGTATTTTGTTCTTCAAACATTCGAACTCGATATTTTGGACACTGTCGACGTTTCATGATTCCCTGACACCAAAAATGTGGTTTTCGCGTTGCCGTTTGTTTGTCCTTACCTCGGGCTGGAGCCAAAACTGTTTTACAGATTGGGCTATAGCTTGGTATCTGGGGTGTTTATAAGGTACCTCCAGGAGTTTTTGGAATTAGATGTATAACCCTAAATTTAAGGGTAATTTAATGAAGGGCAAAAAGAGAAAGAAATCAATTTTCTCGAAGTCCGCCATAGTGATTTCAATTACATTTTATATTTGACACTGTTTATTATTATAAACAAGATGGTAGCTCTCATTTTCTCATAAAAACTATTTTCAGGGTAGTTTATATGAGGGAATATATTTTTCAATATTTCTCCGCAACTACTTGCGATACGAAATATCTTATCATTTTAAAGTTGTAGTATTGTTCAAAATACAAATCTTTTATAAGAAATATATTTTTATAAAACCAATAGTTTCTTAACTATAATCAAATATATATATATTTTTTTTAAATTCAGGTCTTTGAAAATGAATTTATTCTTATGCTCTTTGGTGGACAAAGCGATTTCTCTTTTCTCATTTTTTCTGTAATAGTGTTTCTAGTTTCTAATACCATAGAATAACTAACAGCGCTTATTATTCTATTTATGATCTTTGATGTTATGCTTCTACAACAATGTATACAACTACTATTTCGTTTCACAAACCTTACCAGTTTTTAGTAAACGTCTATTTTAAGATAAAAAAACGAGATAGATCTGTGCGGTACGCCGTACCATTTCTTTGTAATGCACTGTTCAAGTCAGTGAGTAAAACTGTCACATACCTTCTGAAAACATTATCTTGGGATGGTCCAAACTTCATCTAATATTCAAGCCATAATTATTTGAGTTTGTTGAAAAATTCAAAAAGACCCTCTTTTTGAGGGAGCACCACGGATTAACAGTAAAAAGTTAGCTCATATAAATTGTTGGATGGTTTAACACAACGCGCATCACTCTCGTGTTGGATTGGATTCCCAGTGAATGAGAAATCGCGTCTCAAATCTAAGTCAGATTGTAATGAAGATTAGTTTTCCTCTCTGGTTTCTCGCTTTCTTTCCATGAAAATGTGGGTAAATCTACTAAAAAATGTTTACCTTCCTCATCCCTATTCTATTAGCGTAATTCAACCCACAATGGTACCAAGACACAGAGTTGGAAAGGAGAGGGTAAATAACCAGATTTGACCAATCAGGAGATTTCGTTGGTCTTGGCACAATCCTGTCAAGAGGTAAAACGATTTGTAACAACACACGTAGCAACTACTCCATATTTTGCGCCCTAGTATCGATGGTAGCCCCGAATTGTTGGAAGTTGACGCTGCCTGCTGAAACCCAGAAACAAGGAAAGTCTGTAGCATAGCCGTGTATCACTTCGAATTGACAGCTACTGCACGTTCGTTTGCAACCTTGAAAAGATTAAGTGCCCATTCATACCGCCTGAATCAAAGACATTTTTCTGCATGTAGCAATTGTTTGTGGAGGGTTTCTTGAGTTGAAATGTGGATAGAAGTTGTAACTAAGATTGATTACAATACTATTTTATAATGGAAATTGACCTCATCCAACACAAGTAACATTTTCGCTAATGAATGTTCCTTCTGCATAAGTTCTGCGTTTTCTGACTAAAGTGTAAACGATATGACGTTCATTCGGCTAATGTACGATTTACAGGGGCACGCATAGCTTTAAAATGTCAAAGTCAAAGGCCAAATCTTTCTCGCTTAAATGTCGATTCGCACAATAGCTATCAAATACTAATCACATTTTCAAAGAAGAAGAAACTTATAAATATTATGAGCAGACTTGAAATATTTGATTAAAAATTATATATATTTACATAAAATCCCTTTTAGAACCACAACGTAAAAGTATTTTACGCCAATTAAATATTAAATTACATTTATAGCGTAATCATAGATATAATCAGGTATGTTAGCATAGAATAATATAGTTAAATATTTTTTTCTAAAATACTTTCACTTTAGTTACATGCACTTAATTGATCATTTAAAAACTAAATGAAGTGTTACGTGACAAAAACAAGAACCTTATCTTAAATTCAGTACTCAACTTCACTTCTTATTTAACAATTAAACTTCGCACAACCCCATCTACATTTGTGTTGATGAAAAGTAATTACTATACAAATATTTTGGTGGAGGGCTCCTAAAAGGCATTATTTTCAAAATAAATCTGATACCCTAGTGAGGACAGAGAGGAGAGAATCAAAGTGAGGTTATATAATAAAAACTAAAAATACCAAAGCATTGAGTTGGAATGAGGCAGTTATTTTATCTTGGAAATGGATAGTGTTCCTCGCCCCCCCCTCCCCCTTCATTAATATCCAGTTAATCGCCCCCCCACCCCTTCATTAATATCCAGTTAAATATGATAGTAGTCTTAGGAATAAATATCGCAAGAAACTGAATTTTTGTTGACGTAGGAGCTCGAATCTAACATGGGTCCACCGGGAAGGTGGCTTTACACTATTTTGTTACTAAAATTATCTTGAGTAATCTAACGTACTTTCTTATTAGACTGGTTATACCAATATGCGACCTACAAACTAACCTAAGAACAAACTTATTATCTAGTCACTCCAACCTTTTATTTATCACTGTAAAAAAGAGGATTCCAAATTTCACCTGTGTGACACATTTTTATGTATTACTGGGAGTCAATGTTGGATCCCTTAGTTCAGTAGTTACTCACTATCGACTGAAAGAAGGTGTTGAATATATTTTATCTGCCTGAATTCACCATAACTTCTACATAATAATGTGACTGTACTTTCTTTAAAACTGCCCTCTTCATTTCTTCTTCTTGGTTTATGTAGCTACAATAGAATTATGGTAGGATTAAACTTTTAGAAAATACAAACATATTTTTTGTGACCAACATTGATGACTTTTTATTATATTATATGGGTTATACTATAGGTATTGATGATATCTATCAAAATTGATAGATGTAGATCATATAGCTTGACGTGTGAATATTTAAATTACATCCGGTAGCTTTTCTAGCAAGAAGATAAGGTTCTTCTAGTGAGATTTTGATTGTAATAACTACGGAGTTAAATCATACCAATGTAAGATAAATGGTATGGTGCACAACACAGACTTTCTCTCTCCTTTGTCTTACTATCCCCTGCGAAGGGAGATTTGGGGAAAAGGGGGTTACAAAATAATGAAATAAAAAGATTAATATTGGGTCCACAAGGGTCAACACTTCGTATTAAAATTTTGATTTCTGGTTAAAATTTTAACATTTTATAAGGTGTTGCACATCTTCAAGTCATCGCATTGATATTT
>CABFWB010001970.1:0-12329 GCA_902151455.1 Timema bartmani
TCGGTCCGCGAGCGGACACCAAGAGTTTCTTATTCATTAAATGAGTTACAACATTGTTAAAGAGTTTGAACATCATTAAAAAGTTTCAACATCATTAAAGAGTTTCTTATTAAATAAAAGAGTTACAAGCTTTAATTTGATAGATAATCCTATATTTATATTACCTGCTTTTATCTGAAGGGAATCTGAAAGAAGAGAACTTTTTTCTTTTGTCCAGCCTTTGATGGGACACCTTGGAACTCGGTAACTTCTAAATTGCACCATCTCCTAAAATAATATATAAGTGGAAAAATATGGTACAATATTTAAAAAGACATAATATTTTAAAATCACACAATATCCTGCCTCATTTCATTCCAAAACAGCAATTCCGATGAGGATACTGAATGGTATATTTTATATCTATATATTTTAATTTTTGTTGTAGAACACATATTTTTATAGATAAAATAAGTGTTATCAAACAAGAGGAAATTAGGAATGGGTTGTGAAATCACAACCTGAACCTTTGTCACTGCTCCTCTGACGTCACATTCACACCCTGTTCCTGACAGATGAAAGGAGCTGTTCCTTTTTGTCACTGGTCCACGGATCAAATACGCGCTGTAATAGGTCCGGAATAAACTTGTTCCTCGTCTCTCTGTCACAGGCAGCGTTGGGAACAGGTCCAAAGTAACCTTGCTCCTTGTCTCTGTCACAAACAGCACTGTAACAGGTCCGGATCAACCGTGTTCCTTTATTCTCTGGAGATATTTTGGAGCAGTCGTACAGTAGAAAGGAAGTGGTCAAGTGGATACTTTGTGTTCTTGTCACAGCGCTGAGATCAGGTCCAACGTAACCTTAATTATATATAATTATAGGCCTAGTTTAGAGTTGATTTAGGGAGTCACAAATGAGTTTTGAAGCTTTCGTAGTACAAAATATTATTTCCACAATACAAGCACAATATGTGATGTATTCTCACAATAAATTGTTACGTTGATGATTAACATTGAAGGGACCCGCTTCGTGATAAAATGATTTAAGGCAAGGGCCAGGAACCTATGGTCCACTGATTTGATCTAGCGCTCACAATATTTATCAAACAAACAATTTGTTCAAAACATGGACTTAATAACTAATTATTACATGGGAAATATAAAATTGAACTTTTTTTTGCTCTACTTGTTTGTTTACTTTTTTCAAATTAGCCAAACTTTTTTCAAAACCCATATGGCCCGCGATATAAAAAAAAGGTTGCTAACCTCTTGTCTCTGGCTTCACTCTCACACTAGAATGGGCTGCCAGTGACAGGGAGATTAAGGTTCGATTCCAGTTGGGTGTACTGAGGGTGATTTTCCTAAACTTTTTCAACTCTCATTCCAAACAAATGTGAGTGCACTTATTCTAGAATCAACCTTCTTCATCCCGAACACATTGGCGTAATTAACATAAATGCGTATAATCCAAAGGGCAGTAGACGCAGTGCTAAAAAAAATAGGCTGGGAGTAGGTACGAATATAGTGACTGTGACAAAAAGGAGCAGGTTCAGTGATGGATCAGTAGCAAATTGGTCCTGCTCCACTAAGGAAGCAGTTTTTCACATCCCTACAGGAAATGAATAAACAAACATACTTACGACACATATGTATAATTCACATTAATTTAAGAAGAATTATTCAAAAAACATTTCTCTTAAAAAAATAGCGTAAGAATCAGTGCCTGAAACAGCTAAATTTAATACACACTACAGAAATATTAAAAATAAAAGTAATTTTAAAAATAATATTCATTTATACATAATTTTAATCATCATAATACCTTAAATATAGTTAAATAAATGTTATGGAATGCCAAATTCAGTTAACTAAAATTTATTTATATATTATTAAAGGGTGAATATATTTTCCATACAATGCTATAAATATGAAAAGTTGGCTACCTGTAAAACATATTTGCTAGTAGTGTTTATGAGTAAACAAATATTTTTATGTCGTTTATAACAGGACGGAAATCTCCATTGTCGTTACCACCCATTTAGAGTAGGGGAAAATGGGGTTAACTTACAGAAAATAATGGTATAGAATGGTAACTCTCTGTAGTATAGCTAGAACAGGAATTCTAGTGCAAGGTGGATGCCAGATGAACTAATGCTATTGGCTTAGTGCAAAACTGCAATAAGTACTAAAGGGCAAAACTGTACCAAGTAAATTTGTAATTGGTTATAATTATATAGTATCTATTATTACATTAGCACTAAGGGCCAGTTTCATAGTCAGATTTAGTACGCCTCAAGTGCGGCGTTATACTAAATACAAGACATCACCTACCTGAAATTGAATGGAATGGGCTAATTTCATATGCGAAACTGGCCCATTCCATTTTGGTCTAGGTAGGTGTCGTCCTGTATTCAGTATAGACTTGCACTTTAGGCGTACTAAATCTGACTATGAAACTGGCCCTACCTTTAAATCTCGGAACCTAATGTTCAATAGCAAGAGAGAGAGAGAGAAACAGAAGTATGAGGTTATATACACTTCTTTGTGAAATAAATATAGGTTAATGTAGTTTAATTAAGCCACTAAACATTTTGTTTCAAATACTCTTATTTATATGTCTTGAGTAGGTAATAAATTCACATTAACCAACAAGTCTACTAAATATTTTAATAGGTATTCAAAAGAATTATTACAAATAATTGGTTCATGCCATTATTATGACTTATTTGTGTTAAGAACATCCCAAAAACGCACAATACCTTCAAAGATAAATATAAATTTGTCAACCAAAGCTTAACCTAACATGTGCTTATAGCATTCTCCATTAGTGATTGTGACACAGGCTATGGACAAATTTATAAATACACATTTTAAAAACTCTCAAACTTAATATTAAATAAAACAAACTGATAAAAGTAATCATGGCGTATTTTAAATTTCAATTTTCACGATTTTAAAGCAACAAACTCATAAGCACAATAATGACGTATTATAAATGTCAATTTTCACTGTTTTAAATCAACTTATGAAAAAATGGCGAATGCAAATGAATTGAGATTTTAAATATCCAAAAATTAAAGAAAACAACATCACATTTATTCGACAGTAGCGCTAATGCGTTTGGCAGAGATCCCAAATCCATGGGCTAACTGAGCTGGCAGATTGACTAGGTCACTCTAAGCTGATGCCACCTATGTTGAATATTAATAATATACACATCTTATACATACATGTATACTTTCACCCTCTTCAGTTGGCTATATTGGAGTTTGCTTATTATTGTCATTGATCTCTATAATATAACTGATGGACATTTGTGGCTGAAATTTTCTAGCCGTCATCGGCATATGATTGTGTAAGTGAGAAAGAAACTTTCGGTTATCTCTTTCTCTCTTACACCCATACAAGACAAAGTGGCATTTTGACATCGTTCATTAATTTGATTGAATATATGAGATACATCAATGTGTGATTAATCAATTTAAATAAATGTGTTAGTAAAAGCTTTGAAGAGCATAGCAAAGTTCGAAACTGTTGAGTTTTTTCTTTAAATAAGTTGACGTAGGCTAATATATATGATAATTTTCGAAGGAAGCTCGTTTGGAAGGCTTTATCTAGTACCAAAAACCAGAATCCTGCCCTATACTAATATTTAGGTAGGATAAAATACCTTCCAGAAGGGAATTACTACTCCCACTCTAAATGGCCGTTTATTCTACCCAAATACTAATATATGATAGAATTCAGGTACGAAATAAGGCCTTACAGATTGGGATTCTTACTAAAATCGGGGTTTAGTAGATACCGTACTTCCTACAAGCCTATAACCTAAATCATCGTTTGAACGTAAGACCTATACACAAAGTATGTAACTAAAACAAATGTAATATAGTTGTGATATATGATGTATATACAATATACACATAAAAGACCAATCATTTGTAATAAATACAACAGGTTGAAACAAGTCTAAAGAACACATTATATAAAAATGAGAAAAAGAAAGTCTAATTAGCTAGGTATATGTATATATCGTTCGCTTATTTTACATAAACGTCATCTCTTAAAGCTAAAATTCTCGAGATGGCCACCTTCCCTTCTTATGCATTCCTGCAATTATGAACGCAAGTTCATCATAACTCACTGCATCGTCTCAATGCTTCATATCTTCACAAATCCTAGCCTTAAGTTCATTAATACTTTGAGGACGATTAGCAAACACTCGCATTTCCCATGAAAAGAAATCATACACTAAAAGTTCTGGTGATCTCACAGGCCAAATGATATCGCCATTCACCTTTCAATGACACCGCACACCACACTGTCACATTTTCCCTGTGTAGTAGTCATTAGTGTAAAAGGCGAGAACTCTCCGCAGCCCAATACCAAAAGTTCTGTTTGTTAATGTAACCATTTAGATAAAAGTGGGCTTCATCAGAAACCCAAAGATTTTCCAGGAAATTTTCGTTTTCATTACATTTTGTTAAAAAATTGTTAAGCAAAAACAACTCTCTTATTGAAATTACAGGCTTTCAATTCCTGAACTACCTGAATCTTGTATGGATATAACGTTAAATCTGAGAACAACATTCTACCCAAAGTGCGGCGAGACAAACCTAATGGTTTAAATGGAATTTTTCATCAAGCTAAACTAGTTGAACTAGTTGGCTTCCTCGACGTTAACTAGTTCAATTTGAACTACAAGAATATGTGGCTCACGAACGATTGAATTACAACAGAGGCCGGCAACAGGTCGATCGCGCAGCAATTTCCAGTCGAGGCTCTAAGAAAACAGTCACAAAAAGAGGCTTACCTTGCATTATTCCACTATGCTACAGCTTATAAGATAGGACTGCAGTGTAATGCGTCAAGGTAAGACATTTTTCTTTCAGGATAAACGGAGTACTACATTTTGTTTATTAAATGTATTTTCTAAAAAGACATTAACATAAAATGTATTGGAGGAAATATTGAATTTAAGGAAGAAATGTTTAGAACAAAAAAATAATTAAAATTAGAGTGTAGAAACGAAGGGTGATCTCGGGACCTTTGATAAATGTAAATGTCGATCGTGGCTCACAAAGGTTGTTGACCCCTGATGTAGTTCGTCAACGATTGAAATTCAACACACACATTATATATATAGTCCGCGAATTATTGAACCTTAAAGAATAAACTCGAGATTACAGTATATTTAGTAATGTAATCTGTGATATCTAAGGCCGTGGGTAGTTTGAAAACATAATTTTATTTATCTATGATTTTGATCTAATAAATAATCAACCTACATTTACAAATATCAATATCTTCAGTGTTGTGACATTTTAACTTATAATTAGTTATTACTTCAAAGTTAACCTGAAACAGTTATGTCATTGATGCAGAAGAGTATTTTAAAAGCAAAATTACCACCGATTGGGCCATTATCGGCCAGGTAAGACGACTAATAATTTATGAATACAAATCCACCATTCAGGTTTTTTATTGTTTAGATTTGTGTCGCTTAGTGCAACACTTTCAATTAATTTATCGTGTTGTTATTTTGAAATTAAGATGTATTTCATTGTTTTAAAATTTGATTGTATTTTGCTACAAAATTAACAGAAACAACAAATCTTATAAAATTGAATTATTTGGAATAGTGCTGGAGAAATAAAATGAAGGCAGGGAATGATGAGTAAACACATTAAATAATACATTGCATTTCACTTAAGATACTGAATCATATAGAAATTTATACTATCACTATACTTTAAAGAAAATAGCAAATCCAATTATTATTTTCACATTTAGACAACTTGGATATAGTAAGCCTACGTTTTATACGTTCCATTCTTGGACCGATATTTGTAATTTGGTTTGATGAGTTTATTCAAATATAAATTCACAATGTTAAAGAAGTTTCCCATAAGGTCATCTGTATTGTAGAATTTTACTGCAGTAAATTTGTTATTACTGATTAATATAGCCCACTTTAGACATTTATGAAGGAGTCGGTGTCAGACAGTAGAAAAATAGAGGAGTCGAAGGGTTGATATACTGACTCCACAGCCCTTGTTTTAGTTTGAGTGGTGTTTTTCAGGAGTGCAAGACGGGGGCTTGGAGGTAGAAAGCGTGACTACACTCCTGTGGCATGGAGCCACTACTTCGCAGAGAGGCAAGATGTGAAAGTGAATGACGTTGATAGTTTCCGTGTGTATAAGGCTGGCACCACTGGTCCACTTCTGGTGCTGCTTCATGGAGGTGGATTTTCAGCACTAACCTGGTCTTTGTTTTCAGTAAGTCTATTATCTACCATCGGAAGCCTTCTTACTGCCTGGCTTGTCTATATTCATACTAGTCCAACACCTTAGCTCACTTGGTAGCATATCTCTTTACTGAGCAAAGATTCCTTGGTTCTATTCCTGGCATGACCAAAAAAATATATAATTGGTGAAATGAGGGTTTACCCTTTCACTGTAATGATTTTTTTTTGGTTTTGATGATTAAATTATTTACATGATCCAAAGAGCTAGAGCTCACCTATAGGACTATGGATTTATAATAATTGAAATTTTACATAAGCTTAAATTTTAAAAGATTAAAAATACATTATGAATTTTTTATCATGAAATAAAATCAAACAAAATCAAAACAAAAAAAAATTAGCAAAATACACAAAACATAATAGACCAGTACAATGTTACATGTAAGATAATTTTGAAAAATGTGTGATGATATTGATGAATACATTTTATCAATAAATATGAGATAAACATTAAAAAAAATAAAAAGTATATACAAAAATAGCATCAAATAATTAATAAAAAAGTACTTTGAGATAAAAATACAAAAGTTGGGGAAAATTAATTAGTATTACAATAATAAAAAATACATGTATTTATATACAGGGAAATAAAATGTTTACTGAGAAAAGATGAATTTATTAGAATAATTGTGATTGAAGGTAAGTAGATAGGATGAGACTTAAGTGAAGTATTTTACACTATTGTAGAACTATTTTAATCATATAATAGAAGAGAGGTGGTCAAAAACTTTACATAATTTTGGTATGTTGGCTTTAAAGTTGTTCACTGGCAAAGAAAAAATGTATATATATATATTATTTAAATTTGTCAGTTCAGGTAAGCCAGTGATATCTGTTGGAATTACATTATATATTATAGTCATTTTATTTAAAGTTGAATTTGTTCCATAGTTTACAGTGTTAAAAGATTCATGATATATTTTAAGTGAGCCTCTAGTATGATGAGCTGACTGAGGGAATTATTATTTGTGGGTACTTTTAAGTTTATTTTTATTTATTTTGTAAGCAAGAATGCCTGTTTGGTAGATAATCAGTTTATCAAGAGGCATTAAATATTTATAAATTTCAGTACTATATTCTCTGACAGGTAATTAATATACTGAGCTAATAATTCTAACGATTTGGTTGCAAAACCCCAAATATTACTCATATATACACAATATGAATGTACCAAAGAAAAATAAAGAGTTATTTTTTTACTGGATTAGTTAATGCATAGGCACACCGGCTTAATGCTCCTGCAATAGGAATTAGTTTTTTTGTTATATTATTTATGTGACTGTCCCATAAGAGATGCTTGCCAATAGTTAGGCCCAGACAAGTAATAGAGTCAACATATTCCACTATCTCATTTGCCATAGTTAATTTCTTTTTTATTATTCTTTTGTAGCTAGGTTTTGAGAATAGGATAAATTTAGTTATTTTTTTAAAATTAATGAGTTTATTGGTATGAATCCAGTCTAGCAATGTCGGATTGAACATTAAGTAGAACATTTAAATTAATGTTCTCATAATATAAGCAAGTGTCATCTGCAAAAAGCTGAATTTGTCCATTCAAATTACTTTTGTGTAAATCATTTATATTAACTAATAAAAGAATGTATCCGAGGATTGAACCTTGAGGAACGCCACATATTATTTGTTTATAATCACTAAAGAATTTTGAGGCTTGCTCATTTTTTTATCAGAACTCTTTGGTATCTATAACTCAAGTAATTTTTTAACCATTTCAACGGGGAACTGTATCAAAAGCCTTGGCCAGGTCAATAAACAAACCCATTCCCAATTTTCCCTTGTCAATAGTATTTTTAATTTTTATTATTAGGTCAGTTGCTGCAGCTCGAGTATTAGAGTCTTTCAAGAAACCATGTGGTCCAGCAAAAAAATAGTTGTTTCTATTTAAATATTCCAAGAGTCTATTTTTGGCAGATTTTTCTATTATTTTTGCAAGATTTGAGATGAGACTAATAGGCCTATAGTTACTACAAAGATCTTTAGTGCCTTTTTTATGTATAGGAACAACTAAGAATTCTTTCATTTTATCAAATTAACGTCCGGGGGCTGATTGTTGGGTCTATTCTCTAAATAAGTTAGTTTATAAGTCGTGTGCTGATATAATCATTTGGCTCAGAAAGTGCATGTTAAAAAATAATAAAAAACTCACATTTACATGGAGGTAGAGGAGAAAATCATTTGATAAACCTCCCAATTGATATACCTGGTCGAAATTCAAACCCTGACCCCCTGCAAACCATACTTGACAAGAATAAGATTCAATGATGTGGGCAGGGGGTACATTTCCCCTCCTCCGCACAAGTTTTGACCTTGGGGAAGCAAAGAAATGTAAAACACAATGTCAAAGGGGCAGAGAAAAATTGAAAAAGGAAGAAGAAAGTTTTTCCTTAAGGCTAATTTGCTACCGGTAACTCTAGTTTATTCTGGTATGAACTTTCCCTTGTAAAATAAAGCACTGCAGGTGTTTTTGCTTAGTGTTTGTGTTTTGTTTTATCACCTTGACATTTTTGTTTGGTAGGTGTCTGTAACGAGTATGGTGGAGTGTCGCGTCCTTGCTATTGATCTTCGGGGCCATGGAGACACTATTACAAGCAATGAAAAAGACCTATCAGCAAAAACTATGGCTGGGTGAGTTCAAGAAATGCGTGTTTTGACTTCATTTTGAAACCTTGGTTATACAAATAAATAGCTCTAGCTCTTTTCACAAATTAAAACCCACATATAAACACAAATGGGGTAGGTTGGGGTAAGGAAGGAATAATTTAGAGGAAGTATATCAACATTTGCAAGGAGAAAAAAGGGAAACCCATCTAGGAAAAAACACCTAGGTATATCTTGATGGAATTCAATCTTTGACATCCTCGTCACTAACAAACCAGACCAAACAAGAATGACACCTTTGTCTGTGTTCACACCTGTGTAGCTGGCAAAAAATTAAGCCTATGAAAAAATTAATATATAATTTACTTAGTTTTTATTCCCATTGTCTCAGCTGTTTTACTTTACAATCATCTGTGTACGTACGTACAAACCGAACGGTTAGTAAGACGCGGTGCTAATAACAATACAATCATGTTATTGCTACTGTATTAGTCATTAGTACTAGTCATTAAAAAGCGTTCCTTCACCTCTGGCAAGACGTGTATTAATCACAACTTGTGAATGTGTGGAGTGCCAGGCCTCCACCGTGGTTCGGACCCCACGTTAAACTGTAGGTCCTCCATTTCATCTCACAATCACCCTACCATCGCACATTAGCGTAAGTGCGTATAACCCGAACGGGTAGTAAAACACGGTGCTTATAATTAATAAATAATAATAATAATAATAATAATAATAATTATTATTATTATTAAAGAGCGGGCAGCAAGGGGAGATGTTCTAGATTGTGCAAATAAAACCCACCGTGGAAAATAGACTTGTGCCCTTAAAGTGTAAAAAAGTACTATAAAGGGCATATTTTGTACCCATAGTTAGATATGCAGCAGAGACATCCGGACATTGAATACACTTTAGAGACAAGGAAAGGCATCAATGAATACATGGGAATTCAAAGAGATTTAGAAATTAGGAAATTATTTGTAATAATAATAATAATGAAAGCATAACTACACCATTTTTAGTGATGTTGCTGCTGTGCTACAAAAACTGTATGATGTTGATCCTCCTCCCATCATCTTGATCGGACATAGTATGGGCGGAGCAATAGCCGTGCATACAGCATGTGCCAACTCTGTTCCGTCTCTGATTGGGTTGGCCGTTATTGATGTGGTGGAAGGTACAGCCATAGATGCTCTCAACAGTATGCAGAGTTTTCTGCGCAGTCGGCCTACACATTTCAAGTCGCTTGAGCACGCCATTGAGTGGTGGTAAGTGCTGTAAGCTCTCACATCCAGCGTGGGGAGGGTTTTTTCATTCCTGGTTGAACTACTGTTTAACATATGTGCATCTGTGCACACTATGATACTGTCCAAATGTAAAATAAACTCTCTTCTTTTTATCATAATATTGTTTATAATAAAACACTGGATTTTGAGCTAAATATTCAATATTTATTTATTTTTATTTTATTTGAGGTTTTAAACATGCACTTTCTAAACCATATCATGTGATTCATACAGTCATCACACGACTTACATACTAACCACATTCGTTAACAAACTCAATGCTCAGCCCTCCAGGAATTAATTCATGCACTGTGAAAGGGTAAACGCCAATTTCACCAATGAATTTTTTTTGCCCTGCTCAGTAAAAAGATATACTACGCTTGATCTAAGGGGTCGAACAAATAATAAAAGGAATATAAAAAATGTTAGAAGTTTTTATTGATGAAATATTACTAATGATTAGACAACAAAATGGACTAAATATCGTTATAACTTGCATTAATGTTCAATAATGAAATGTTAGGTGACCGGACGATTTAGGGGTAAGGTGTCAGACTTCTGTGTTGAGAGTCCGAGGTTCAATCCTCGATCTCGGCACAGATTTATCTGATTGCCAAACCCTTCCTTCACCTCTGACAAGACGTGTAATAATCACAACTGGTGAATTTGTGGAATGCCAGGCCTCCATCGGATCTTACGTTAAACTGTAGGTCCTACATTTCATCTCACAATAACCTTACTATTACATATTAGCGTAAGTGCTTATAACCCGAATGGTTAGTAAGACTAACAACAACAACAACAACAACAACAACAACAACAATAACTACAACACCACCACCAACAACAACACCAATAACACCAACAACAATAATAATAATGTTGTAGCGTTACTGCTTGATTGTTTGTCTCTAATAAATAACACTACACTCATTTATTAATTATATTTGCAGTGTCCGGAGCGCACAGGTTAGAAACGTTGAGTCTGCAAAAGTTTCCATGCCAGGTCAAATTAAGAAGTAAGTACAATATGAGACATGTTTTAAGTACTTATTGGTAAATGATGCTTTAAATATAATCAAGAGGTGTGATGTCAAATAATCAGGCATACGGTACGCACACTGGGAGTCACATGTTTTAAGAAGGGCTGTGGAATCGGAAGCAATTTTAGGTTGAGCTGGAGTTGAAGTCTGTAAAAATAATTCAACCCTGGCTTCAAGATAAAAAATAATATTATAACAATATTGTATACTTTTTTTAAAATTATTTAGGACCAATATTTTTAATTTGGATTGACAAATTTATTTAAATATAGACCTACATTCACAATGTCAAAGACGCTTCCCATGATGTAATCTCTATTGGAGCAATTTACTGCAGTAAATTTGTTATTACTAATTAATATCTTTTAGTTATTTATGAAGGGAAAGTCAGAGTTGAAGGCTTGGGTTTAACGACTCCATAGCCGGGTGCACTAGAAATTGTTATCCACACGTTATTTATTGCTATTTTTCTGATCTTCTTTCCATGCCCATGCGCATATTCTTTCTCTATAAAAACAGCTTTCTAATCTTGTATCGTTTATATTTAGCCTTTAATAATCTGTTCGCTAAAATAGATATCTTTCAATAATTAAGATATATAATATATATATATATATATATTAGAGATGGTTTGAATCCTATATTTATTGAATCCAAATCTTAAATTTTCTTTAGAATATCTAATCAAAATTTGAATCCTCGAATCCTTAAAAATGTTCAATTTAAGTCAAGTGAAAATATCTAAAGTTTAATCTAAACAAAGTTTTGAGGCTTGGTGTCACTGATAAATGATATTTCGTTTGTCATGTCTATTACATTATAAACAAAAACATGAGAACCCTTTTTTTTTTACTAAAATAATTATATTGATACAATTTGGTCCTTACTTGAGTTTTTTTTACCCTCACAACTGCACAAGTGTATATAATAATTCCTTTTACTGGGTGATTAATTTGTGTCAAGGTCTTCATAATTATTGTATTCGAAATACTTTTTTGAGATTTTTACGAATCTCAAATCTCATGAATAACATTAGATTCAACCGTACCATCTCTAATATAAATAAAATAATAGAGGGTGTTGGCGCCCCCCCCCCCCC